>JAJOZX010003023.1:447500-487500 GCA_023014485.1 Bathynomus jamesi
CAAAGCGTAATAAGTTCCAAAACAATGTGTGAAGGTAGTGGCAGGTCATACTTATGTAATTCTTGGGAGAGAAAGTCAAGCATATCGTCAATCGGCACTTTTGTAAACAATGAACAAACGTCAAAACTGATCAATCTATCGTTAGTTTCAGTACGTGCATTATTCAATTTTTCAGTAAGATCCATGGAATTTTTTACATGTGAATCAGAGATAGTTCCGAGAATAGGGGACAAGACTTTGACAAGCCATTTGGAGAGTTTATAAGTAATAGAGCCCACCGAGCTAATAATAGGGCGCATAGGGTTGCCAGGTTTGTGGGTTTTAATAAGACCGTAAAGGTAGGGCAGAGAAGGTGAAGTGGACATGAAAAGCGGAATTAAGTCCTTATGATCTTTGAGAATGCGTTTCAAGCCACTATTAAATGATTTGATGACGTCATCCTGCGGGTTCTTCCTAAGTTTGCTGTATGTGGCGGGGTCCTGGAGAAGCTCGTTCATCTTTCTGATGTAGTCCACTTTGTCCATAATAACTATGGTATTAGCCTTGTCTGCTTTAGTAATATGGAGCTCCCCATCTTTTTTTAATTGTGAGAGACTATTGCGAAAACGTTTAGGAAAGTTATCTTCGTAATTACTATTCGCCGCACTATAAACAAGGCCTTTAACTATGTTAAACAAATACTGAGGGAGATTACACTGTTTTTCAAAACAAGCGAGACTGTAACAAATTTGTAAAGCCGAAGGTTTTTTAACAATAAAAAAGGACATACCATATCCAAGGGCACTTTCTGCATCGTCACTAATGTTTTTCGAAGAAAGGTTCAAAACACACTTTGAGCTTGCTTTTTTACTCCACTGACTATTTCGAAAGAGACTTTTAATTTTTCGATCCAGCAAACTTAGGAAGAACCCGCATGATGACGTCATCAAATCATTTAATAGTGGCTTGAAACGCATTCTCAAAGATCATAAGGACTTAATTCCGCTTTTCATGTCCACTTCACCTTCTCTGCCCTACCTTTACGGTCTTATTAAAACCCACAAACCTGGCAACCCTATGCGCCCTATTATTAGCTCGGTGGGCTCTATTACTTATAAACTCTCCAAATGGCTTGTCAAAGTCTTGTCCCCCATTCTCGGAACTATCTCTGATTCACATGTAAAAAATTCCATGGATCTTACTGAAAAATTGAATAATGCACGTACTGAAACTAACGATAGTTTGATCAGTTTTGACGTTTGTTCATTGTTTACAAAAGTGCCGATTGACGATATGCTTGACTTTCTCTCCCAAGAATTACATAAGTATGACCTGCCACTGCCTTCACACATTGTTTTGGAACTTACTAAGCTTTGCATCAAAGACTGTAAATTCACTTTCAATAACGAGTATTATCAACAAGTTTTTGGGATGGCCATGGGCAACCCCTTGTCGCCCCTCCTCTCCAATATTTATATGGAGTTTTTCGAAATTACTTACATTCCGAGAATCCTGGGGGTTGGCATCCCTTGGTTGCGGTACGTCGACGATATTTTGTGTATCTGGCCCATGAATCGTGACCTGGATAACTTCCTCCTTCAGTTAAATGATCAAGTCCCCTCCATTAAGTTTACTTTAGAAGTGGAACAAGACAGTTCAATCCCATTTTTGGAGGTGCGTGTAAATAGGGAAAGCCCAGGTTTTAAGTTTAGTATCTATCGGAAAAAAAAAAACAATTTGTCCTACGTACACTTTTACTCGGGACATGACACCCCCACTAAGAAGGCCATTTTTTCTTCAATGTTTCTCCGCGCCCTTAGGATCGCCAGTCCGGAATACATCGATGCCGAATTAGAAAAAATCAACGGTATTGGAAGTGATCTGTGTTATCCATCTGCGTTTATGGAATCTTGTCTCAACAAGGCAAAACGAACTTTCTATCGTGTCAATAATAACACTCGTACTTTGTCAAAAAATATTTTAGTACTTCCATTTTTCCCGGGCTTTTTAGGCATTGCTAATGTACTTAAACTTTTGGATATTAATGTAGCATTTTCATATAACAATATTGTGAAAAATATCATAGTAAAAAATAGCCCTACCAATAATTCAGGCATTATCTATAAAATTGGTTGTAAACAATGTGATTCTTTTACATAGGTCAGACGGGAAAAGATTTGCACACACGTATAAAACAGCATCAATATTCCGTTAGAACAGGACAATTGTCCAGTGCCCTTTTTGTCCATTTGTAAGAGTTATCCCGCTGTATTGATTGGAATAATGCTTCAGTTTTATTTCACTCTAGCAACATTGTTAATAGAAATATTCTTGAGTCTGCCATTATCCAACTTACAAATAACTTCAACATAAGCAAAGGTCTTTTTCAACTCGATCCTGTTGTTTTGAATTCCTTCAGAACAGATTTAGATAAGAAAGGTTGAACGCTAAATCTTTGGTAAACTTGTATGCCACCCTAATAACTTTTATTTTTCAATTTTTATATACAAAAAGGGCAGAGTGCTAAAACCCGGGCAGATTTCCAGTATGAATTTGTATATATTTTTTTTTTATCTATAACATTGGTTGGAAACAATTCATTCAATTTTGTGCCAAAAATCGATAATTTTTCAATTTTTATATACAAAAAGAGCAGAGTGCTAAAACCCTGGCAGATTTCCAGTATAAATTTGTATATTTTTTTTTTATCTATAACATTGGTTGGAAACAATTCATTTAATCTTGTGCTAAAAATCGATAGTTTTTCCTTATAAATTTGTGTGCCCATCCCACAATCCTTTAATTTTGTTTCTCCGTTTATTATATATATATATATATATATATATTTTTTTTTTTTCTGTAACCTACATATAGGCTGTAACTCTTTATGTACTTCACTGTTCCTGAGGATGTCATTAGACGAAAGCCGCTTGAGCACCATTCTGTGTTTCCTTTCCTTCGTGGTTTGATTCATCATAAATATTTTTCACATGTTACTTTCGTGAAATAATTTTCATATATATATATATATATATATATATATGCAATAAAATCACAGAATAACACGTGATCTTTTTAATAAGCAAAGAACCACAGGGAAAAGGAAAAGGAAACACGAAATCCGAGCGCTTTCGTGATATATTCACGTCTTCAGGGACAAGAAAGAAATAGACAGAATTTACCAAGTAAATGAGTTAAATACACAAGCGAAAAAATTCCCCAATAAGCAACTCAATTTAAAAAACAATAAAACAATCTAAAGGTTTTTTCTCAATAGATAACTTAATCTAAAGGCTGCTAAATTATTGAATACATAAAAACTATATAAAGGAAATTAGATAATTAACATGTACACAAAAAATTATAACAGTTTTTAGAAATAGTATTTAATTAAAACGGGCAATTAAGTGGCAAGAATCTAAGGAAACAAACGACATGGTGCAATCGTCGTCACGTGCTCCTTCCAGAATATTCCGTTACCTATTGGGGAAGCGAAGAATTCCCCAATAGACAACTCAATCTAAAAACAATCTAAAATTTTTTTTTCCCAATAGATAACCTGTTCAATAGTCTACTAAACTATCGAGTACATAAAGACTATATAAAAGAAATAATACAATTAAAATGTACACATAAAAATGTTAACAATTATTAAAATAATATTTATTTAATTAAAGCAAACAATTAAGTGGCAAGAATGCCGTCAAAATAATACACCACCTTTCCAACTGTATGAGTCTAATTTATAAAGCCCAGTGCCTGGTTAACCCGAAGGCTTAAAGGATGAAAGCCTTGGCCTACGAAAAAGTGTGGCCTACGAAAAAAATTTTTTTTTTCAACAACACTAGCAGATTTTATGGCAGTTGTCATCTGACCTTGAAGTAGAGGTGTTTGTCTAGTTGTTTTCCATTTTATTTGTGTAGACTGTAGAGTAGACCTAGGGAGTGATATAGAGCTAGATCTCGGTGATGAAGTCATTGCTTTCTCCAAATACAGTATTTCTGAGGTGTCCCTCAAATCGGCAGAGCAGGTGCTACAATTTCTTTTGCAGCACATGATGACCGCGACTTTCCCAAACCTCTACATAGCTCTACATATTTATTTATGCTTGTTGGGTACTAATTCCGAAGGAGAGAGATCATTTTCGACTGTACAGACGCAGTGGTTCACAAACCGTGCGCCGCGGCGCACTGGTGTGCCGCGAGATGTAATTAGGTGCGCCGCGAAAGAGCAAGATTATATTTCAAAATGTGAAAAATACAAACTGAAATTCGTAATAAAGTATATGTATAAATACCTCTTTGAATAAATTTTCGAATTTATGTACAAAGTGCGCCAAAATATGTTTACTTGTTCTAAAGTGCGCCAAAATATGTTTACTTGTTCTAAAGTGCGCCGTGAGTAAAAAAGTTTGGGAACCACTGGTACAGAGAGTCAAGAATTGTTATCGATCAACCCTGGGACAATCTCGCTTATCTGTACTAGCATTCATCTCGAATGAGAGTGATTTGGCTCGCAGTTTGGATTTTTCAGAGATTATTAAGATGTTCAACCAAAAGAAGGCCAGAAAGATAAGGTCACTTAGGTTAAACCGTTAGATGTTTTCAATGTCCGGCTTTTTGCTCGGTTTACTGTGTGCAATTTACTTTACGTTTGTTTGCTTTACAATTTAAATGCTTTACGTTTGTTTGCTTTAGAATTTACTTTATTGTGTGTAATTTATATATATATATATATATATATATATATTGGTGAAATATATTTTTTTACGGAGGCCTATCGTATTTAATCTCTTAAAATTATCTATATTATACTCAATTACAAATGAAAAATATGTAATCTCATTTAATAAAGCATCTATATTTGTCAAGTACTTTTTCTAATACCGGTATATTGGAAAGATTTGTTGAAGGCCACGCAGTCCAGCCTTGGCCTACGAAACCCTTAATCCGGCCCTGATAAAGCCAAGGGCTAATATTAAAAACAAAATCAGCATTATTCTTGATCACACTTGAATCAAGTACATTTCTACTAACAATAGATTTACTAAAACTTAATTTGCAGACATTTTTCCAGTCAATGGGATGATTAGTATCTCTTACATGAATGAAAATGGCGTTAGATTCCTGGCCGGTTCTTATACTGTATTTATGCTGCTTAATACGTAGCTCTAGCGTCTTGCCAGTTTGACCAATGTAAAATTTATTACATATTGTGCATGGAATTTTATATACACAACCCTGTTCACTTAAAGGGGAGTTTTTAATCAATGAATTCTTAATTACATCTAAATTTCTGAACGCGATATTTATGTTAAAAGTCCTCAGCAGTTTCGGCGGATCAAAGAAATTTTCTTTAAATGGTAATGCTAAGACGTTTTTTGTGATATAAGGAGTCTTGTCTTTTACCTCGTAGAAGGTTTTCTTTGCCATTTTTAAAGATTTATGTATGCAGTTCTTTGGATATTTTAAATTAAACGCAATTTTATACTAATTTCATCATAAATGAACTCTGGGCTACAAATTCGTAAGCATCTTAGGGAGAAAGTAGAAAAAACGGTTCGTTTTACGTTAATGTGGTGAGCCGAATAATAATGTATATACTATATAGGAACAATTATTATTAGTGGGTTTTCTGTAAATATTGTACTTAAACCTTTTTCCGGACCTATATATTAAAACATCTAAAAATGGGATCGATGAGTATTTTTAAGTTTAAGTACAATATTTACAGAAAACCCACTAGTAATTGTTCATATATACATTATTATTCGGCTCACCACATTAACGTAAAACGAACCATTTTTTCTACTTTGTTCCTAAGATGCTTACGAATTTGTAGCCCAGAGTTCATTGATGATGAAATTAGTAAAATATATAAAATTGCGTTTGATTTAAAATATCCAAAGAACTGCATAGATAAATCTTTAAAAATGGCAAAGAAAATCTTCTACGAGGTAAAAGACAAGACTCCTTATATCACAAAAAACGTCTTAGCATTACCATTTAAAGAAAATTTCTTTGATCTGCCGAAACTGCTGAGGACTTTTAACATAAATATCGCGTTCAGAAATTTAGATGTAATTAAGAATTCATTGATTAAAAACTCCCCTTTAAGTGAACAGGGTTGTGTATATAAAATTCCATGCACAATTTGTAATAAATTTTACATTGGTCAAACTGGCAAGACGCTAGAGTTACGTATTAAGCAGCATAAATACAGTATAAGAACCGGCCAGGAATTTAACGCCATTTTCATTCACGTAAAAGAAATTAATCATCCCATTGACTGAAAAAATGCCTCCAAATTAAGTTTTAGTAAATCTATTGTTAGTAGAAATATACTTGAATCGAGTGTGATCAAGAATAATGTTGATTTTGTTATTAATATTAGCCCTGGCTTTATAAATTAAACTCGTACATTGTTAGAAAGGTGGTGTATTATTTTGGCCGCATTCTTGCCACTTAATTGTTTGCTTTAATTAAATAAATATTATTTTAATAATTGTTAACATTTTTATGTGTACATTTTAATTGTATTATTTCTTTTATATAGTCTTTATGTACTCGATAGTTTAGTAGACTTTTGAACAGGTTATCTATTGGGAAAATTTTTTTAGATTGTTTTTAGATTGAGTTGCCTATTGGGGAATTCTTTGCTTCCCCCAATAGGTAACGGAATATTCTGGAAGGAGCACGTGGCGACGATTGCACCATGTCTTTTGTTTCCTTAGATTCTTGCCACTTAATTGCCTGTTTTAATTAAATACTATTTTTAATAATTGTTATAATTTTTTGTGTACATGTTAATTGTCTAATTTCCTTTATATAGTTTTTATGTATTCAATAATTTAGCAGCCTTTAGATTAAGTTATTTATTGGGAAAAAAAACCTTTAGATTGTTTTATTGTTTTTTAAATTGAGTTGCCTATTGGAGAATTTTTTCGCTTGTGTATTTAACTCCTTTACTTGGTAAATTCTGTCTATTTCTTTCTTGTCCCTGAAGACGTGAATATATCACGAAAGCGCTCGTATTTCGTGTTTCTTTTTACATGTGGTTCTTTGCTTATATATATATATATATATATATATATATATATATATATATACACACTGATTTTGTGACAAATCCATTATAAAAATAACCCATGTTAAAGTGCTTCCGTGCACTGGAGCCAAATTTTCAACATTTTAGAATCATAAAATGTGGATTTATTTGCAGAGCAATGAAGAACTTTACAAATATATACATACATACATACATATATACATTATCTCATACATTTTCAAAATCTTATGTCAAAACGAAATGGGGTGAGAAGGCAGAAAGAACCCAAATGCAAAATATAAAAGGAGTGAAGAGGAGAAAAGGTAGAAACTAAAGCGTACACATCTCTTCACACAATCGTCCTAGTGGACCAGTGCCTTCCCTCACACAGTTTAAATTCCTCACATGCGGCGCCTAACCCATTAGTGCCGAGCGTCATTTTACTGATTTTGTTCTGGCTAACGTCAGACGATTTTATTCAGTCTCGGGAAAGACCTCTCGGCACTAGTGGGTTAATATGATATTTATGATGGCTATGAAGAACTTTAAATGGAAAATAATAATGCCAATTTTTCTTACCCTTTCTTTCTGCTTCGAAGTCGTGGATTCTGATCGTACTTTCTCTGATGTTCTGTATCGGAATCTTTTTCGCCATTTCGCTCTTCGAAAACAGGTAAAACTAAATGATTAGGAAGGACAGTGTGTTAAATTGATCATGCAAGTGGACGTCTCTGATTAACAAATCAGATACAGACCTCATTTCAAATCACGTTTTGCATACTTGAAGTATAGACTGATTTAACATGAGCTTTTTTTGTCCTACACTTTATTTCCCTGCACATTTTTGTTAACACCTACAATTTGAACTCTGATAAGGATTTGCTGTATACCACTGTTTGTGGATGTTTAGGAAAGCCTTATATATAATTTAGGGTGGTCCATAATTTCACTTTTTAAAATTTTTAATGGTCCAACGGGCTAATGTTGTGGGCATTGGTGCAAGAAACAACATGGTTACCAGTTTTTGGAGTTCCAGTAATATCAGACTCCCCCCCAATTTATATGGGACCTAAATATTTGACTGAGAAAACGAAAGTTTTTCCGCTTCTCTGTGAATAAACATATGACTATATATTTTTTCTTGGTAATAATATATTATTTTAATTAATTATATATCCTAGGGGTGTTACCGCCACCCTGAAGCATCATCCCAGGCAGCTTCGCGGCGATGGGCTCGAAATTAGAACAGCTTATCAAGCCAGCTACAGTATATTTCGAGTGGGAACAAACCTGATTCCAGGTCCCCATCGTTTTTTTTTTTTGCATTTATTTTTAAACAAAAATTAATTCCTTTTACAATGATTAAAAAATTATACCAAAGTTTAATTAAAAAGATAAATACTTCTGCATAACATTACACAATAAACGCTCACTTAACATAATTATACATTTCAGCCAAAAAATTTTTCTTGAAGTCTGGAAGAAGGCGTCGATGTTGCTCTATAACTTTTACCAGAAATTGTTTTTGTGATTCATCATTAACAATTCTGCCTTTGAAATCTTCAATCAGCTTGATATTGCTCTCGGCAGGATCATTCACAACTTTCATATTTTTGACAAAGTTCTCCATAACTTGGAAAGATTTGCAGTTTTTCCAAGAAGTAACAGGTTCATTTAGCCAGTCACCACTAGTACCCAAGCATTGGAAAACAACTGAAGAACCCTTACTAACTAACTGACACAGCTTAGTTGTATTTGTTAGCTTAGGGAAGATTGGCTGACCTTTGAGAGGAGGGTGTTGCGGGTTGATTTGACAGATTTTCTTCATTGACTTTGCAATCAGACTTTTTTCTGCATCTGAAATTTGCCAGGAAAACAAAGCAAGTGGTACTAGTTCCTCAGTCAGATGCCATAGCTGACCATTTAATCCCTTAAGAGCACTGGATGCTACATCGTGATCATAATTTTTATATTCAATGAGTTCATTAAAAAGATTTAAATCGTTGACAGGTGCATCACAGGCGACGGAAGCAAGCAACCAAGGTTTTATATAGTAGAGGCAGTTGAATATGCACATTCTCTCTAGTTTTGCTATCATAATTGAATCATACCCAGCTTCATCAGAGAATGCGTACATCTTTGCTGGATACAATACAGATGGCATCCACCTCGCATTCATTTGTTCACCACTGGGTCCTGCATCCATGTCTGCTAAGAGTTTTTCTTTTCTCTCTACGTCATGTCGAATTCTTTGGTTTCGTCTTTCTGTCCGAGTTACAAAGACTTATCAAGGCTGGAGACGTACATATTCCGAATAGTTCTTTGATCTTCAAGGAATTTTATATTTTCGCTTTTGTTTCTTGTTGTTCTCATTCTGTCTTTCATTATTGTTTCAATAGCAGCTGCTGCCGATATATCCAACAGCATATCTAATTTTTTACAAAAAATATCCTTTTTATCTTCGAAAGTATTCCTGTTTTTGTGTTTTTTCAGTGTTTCATACTCATTAACTAAAGTCAGAATCTTTTCTTTTGGTCTTCTGCTTTTGGAAATATCTTGCGTTTTAATACCAGCTAAGTCCCAGAATTTTTAAACTTTATTAAGTACAACTGTTGCAGCCTCTTCTTTATTGTTCATAACCATATCATTTCTTTTTAAATGATAGAAATGCTGAAGTGCATCTGATTGGGATGGTAGCTGGAATAGTCCTGTAGGAATCAGTTCATCTTTAAGATTACCAATAATTGGATCATAACTGCTTTTTCTTAACTTTATATTTAATTTCATAGGAGTAGCCATGATATTCATTTAAAATAAGATTAGAATCAACAAGTGAAAAATGCATCATATACTATATACAGGGTGTACATAAAGTCAGGATCTAGTTTTGTGAAGCACTTGGAAATTATATGGAATTCAATCATAAAATGATAAAGTGGTAACATTTATTAAATAATTAAGAGTAGGATTCGACGTGACGCCCATCAGTATCCCTGCACAGCTCAAATCGTTCCGCAGCATTTCTAAACACATTCTGGAGCATTTGCGGGGTTATGTTATCTGCAGCAGTTCGTATACGTGTACGTAAGTTTTCAAGACTCGTAATCTTCGTCTGATAGACGTGCGATTTGATAAAGCCCCATGCAAAGAAATCTAAAGGGGTTAAATCTGGTGATCTCGCTGGCCAAGGTCTGTTGCTTCCGCGTCCGATCCAGCGATTTGGAAAACGTCCATTTAGATAATTCTGAACAATTTTGGCATAGTGACAAGGAGCACCATCATGTTGATAGACGACGGGGATAGGATTGTTAGTACCGTCGTCTATCAACATGATGGTGCTCCTTGTCACTATGCCAAAATTGTTCAGGATTATCTAAATGGACGTTTTCCAAATCGCTGGATCGGACGCGGAAGCAACAGACCTTGGCCAGCGAGATCACCAGATTTAACCCCTTTAGATTTCTTTGCATGGGGTTTTATCAAATCGAACGTCTATCAGACGAAGATTACGAGTCTTGAAAACTTACGCACACGTATACGAACTGCTGCAGATAACATAACCCCGCAAATGCTCCAGAATGTGTTTAGAAATGCTGCGGAACGATTTGAGTTGTGCAGGGATACTGATGGGCATCACGTCGAATCCTACTCTTAATTATTTAATAAATGTTACCACTTTATCATTTTATGATTGAATTCCATATAATTTCCAAGTGCTTCACAAAAATAGATCCTGACTTTATGTACACCCTGTACATCATTGGATATCTGAAAAACACACAAAATATTGGCTTAATCAGCTGTTATAGAACATTTCTATGTATACTATTACGAATAAATAATCAATTTATACACCAAAATGTGCAAAGTTGATTTCTGAATAAATTGATATGCAATATGTATGCTTTTATTTAAGATTAAATATGATTAATATTAAAAAAATGCTTAAAAGATGTCGTTTTTACTCAGTTTTTTACTATGCAATATAAATTGGGGGTGGGGGGAGGTCTGATATTACCGGAACTCCAAAAACAGGTAACCATGTTGTTTCTTGCACCAATGCCCATAACATTAGCATGTTGGACCATTAAAATTTTAAAAAGTGAAATTATGGACCACCCTAAATATATATATATATATATTATACGGAAACTGAAATGTGTGCAGCCAACAGGAGGATGCGAACTTGCATCGTTAGTATTTCAACCCTGCGTCCGATATCTTTCCACTAAACCATCCTAGAAACCAAAAAAAAACTTCCTTTCAAGTTAGATTTTGAGCAGAACCCATTTTATCCTGAGCTTTTTCCAAGAAATGTACAAGTTACTCTTCAGCGAATTTGAATGATATTAAACCACAATCATTGTGGCATTAATTCTTATACGGGAACTGAAGTGTATAAGGGCAACAGATGGATTCGAACTAGTGTAACTAGTTAATCGATAGTTTAACGGGGTGTACATTTTTATAGCGAAAATTAGACTTGTTTGAAAATGGCTAGACCTTCTAGTGGACCCGCCAAAATTCAAAAATCGACTTTGAACGGCGTTTTTTGTTAATAGCTGGCACCCGTGCTAAATCAATGTACCTGTTGGTGAGGAATAAAATGCAGGTGGATGCCACTCTCGCTTTTGGCTTTGAAGGTCATTTTCGAGGTCAAACTGTGCAAAAAATGATATTTTCTAATTTTAATTTAAAAAAAATATTCTGAGCCAATTGGTTTGACCAAATGTTCCATTTTGCCACACTTAGTGATAAAGAAGTATGATGACACGCTTATTCCATCCGAATTACCAACTCAAGGTCAAATTCAAGTTAATCACGACCGAAATTGTGCTAAAAATTTGTGATTTTTTATTTTAATTGGCGAAAAAAAAATTGAGCAAGTCTGTTTGTCAAAACAATTTATTTTAACATGATTAGTGCCTAATAAGTTTGATGGCATGAATTAAGTACTCACAGTAACAGAATTGTCACAACTAAATCACAAAGCAGTAAATATAGCCCCATAACTATACAGTTTACACATTGTATAGTGTGCACTGCCAGTCACACTTGTGTGGATTGCAATCACTTAAGAACAGAGTTATTAGTTCCTTACAGCACATTCCAGCTTCTCTTGATTTCAGCCCGGAAGAGAGACATAGAGCTACTGTCCAGCTGGGTTACAGCAACCGCTGTCGTCACAACCACAAGCTGTCGTACACTTCATCCTTTTCCTGAAGCAGTTGCATCTAGCTGCCTTGCACTTTTTTTGGCAACCACAATCAACAAGCTCCAGGCAGGCTTCAGGGATTGGAGGAAGTTTTGTCCACACTGGTAGGAGGCTCCCATCTTCAAAATTCCAGGCTGAAGTGTCTATCGGATCTTCAACATCTACATGCTCTTTGTCAGTCTGGAGCCATATTTTGGCCTGATAGTTTGCCCGCTTGGCGTGGAGCTCCAGGGCATCCTTTGTCGGTGGGAGCATTTCCAGAGTCTCCTTGGCCTTCCCAAAAAGGTGAACTCTGGCATCATCAACTGTGTGTTGTTCCGGGGTGCCATACAAATGACACACAAACTTCTCAATATCTGCAATATCCCCATCTCGACCAATGGCGTGCAGCAGGAGTGGGTGGTCACTGAACACCTTCCAACACTTCTTTTTTCCATGACCACTGAAGGACGAGACTGTGTCACACCCCGTCAAATCGTGGAAGCTGACCAGGTTGTCCCTGACTGGGAGCGACAAACTCTTGAATACATCGTGCACGGGTAGCATTTTCGGTTCTTGGCCGTTCCGCACAGCATCCACACTTCAGCGACCTTGGTGCAAATGAAGTGAATCAGCAGCACCATTGCATCAGTATCTCTGCACACTACCAGTATTCGTACATAGCCCTGGGACGCTGCATCACATGAGTGAAGGATGAGCCTGGTGTCCGCCTCTTCATGGTTGCTATTCAGTGGCTTCAGAGAAGCCACCCCCTGTCACCAGCTAACATCTTTCTTGAAGATCTCTGCCCTTCTCAGTGATGACGTTAGACAGAAACAAGGCTAGGTCAGCCTTGTTTGTATCCAGAGCCATGAAGTTTTTCCACACTTCAGGCAGTGGAACTTGTGGGCCACCAATGACTTTCCGAATCGGTTTATTCTTGCTTGCACGCTTTGTCCTGGTAACTACTTTGATCGATCCTTCCCCTGCATACCGATCAAAGATGACATCAACTCTTATTGTGTGTTCATTGAAATAACTCGTCACGGCGAATGTCCGACAGCCGCCAGGCTTGCCAAGAGCTTAGATGAGTGCATGGCCATCTATCATCACACAGGTCTTCAGATCAGAGGTTGGAACCTCTGAGCTTATGATCTGCTGAGCCATCAGGATGTTCATCAGCTCAGACTTCGATGTCGAATTCATCTCTCCTCCTCCCTTCGCCAGACTAAATGGGACTGGGGACAGTTCATGCTTCAAGACGTTGACCATCTCCACCATGCAACCTGCGGTCGCGGCATTCAGGACCCGCTGTAGTAGCTTTCTGTCAGCTTTGATGGTCTTCTGCATGCTCTGCTTGGTGGAAACTGTAGCTTTGTACACATCAGCGAAGGTTTTCGACTGATGTTTCTTCATCGTTTCATGGAAGCCTACTATCTGTTCAATCAGTCTCTCCTTCATGAAGCCGATTACATGCTGCTTTCCTCGATCCTGAGCTGTCAGCAAGTTCTCCACAACATCTGTGGGTGCAGTGTCTTTGGTTGCCAGTGAAACAAGTGGGATGTTAGTGGCGGCATCTGTATATCCTGCTTCACTCACGTGAACTCTGAAGACGTCAAACTGCTTCAACTGCGAGAAGGCAGACTGTCAACCCGAGTGAAGGTGGCTTCCCCATCATCATCTTGAAGATTGAAGAGGCATCTTGTGTCTTGAGAGATGCGTGACCGCTCTGACCATGTGATGCAGAACCTGTCTCTTGCTTGATCATTCTTTGTGATGCCGATGATACCATTGTGCATCTTGCATGTACGATTTATCCATTCGGTTGCCTGATCAGCTGGAACTTGGTTGAAGGGCTTCGCCGTCCTCTTGACGACAAAATTCCCATTACAGAACTCTGCATGAACTTCTGGTGCTGACTTCTCAAGACCTCTCATATCAGCCAAGTAGACCGGCCCCCAACGTGCATAGTTTGTGTGGTCATAGATAGTTAACCAAGGCAGCATTGCAGCAAAGGCTTCTATGTGGAGACTCCACATGCAATCTCTCTGAGCTCTGATGAAGGTCAGTAGGATCTCTACCATTTTCATGTAGGATGACCACAGCATGAAGTTGCGATTTTCAGAGTGCTGGTCATTGAATTCCTCCATGAGACTGTGGAATTTCTCATCTGCTAAAACGTCTGAGAAGTTGTCAACAGCATCGCGCATCTCATCTATGTCAGCTCTGTCTTTGAAAAGCGAAGCAACATTGAGGGCAAGCTGTTTGACGTTCTCATCTCCGTTGCCAGTTGCAGCCAGCCATGACTGAAACATCTGTCATTTGATGCGCCACAGTGCCTCATACGTCAGCTGGTGACCTCTCACAGCTCGGTAGTAGGCCTTGCCGTCCAGAATTGTCTCAGTGGTGTTAGCCGCGTACACATCTGCCTCTGTCGATAAGTCATCAAGTCCCACACTTTCCATGTGTTGACCAATGGCTTTCAGAAAGTTGAAGTAGATATGGAGGCCTCCCATGAGCAAGACCACGTTGGCAAATTTCGAGTCTGCCCAGACTAGTTCCTCACCCCTGCTGTACAGAGTCTGATCAGCAGTGATGATGGTGTACTTCTGGCTGACATACTCAGGAATGGCCATGAAGCGATTGATGACGGTTGTCATGGTGTCATTGTCATTTGCTGGTCCCTGCAGGATTGGCAACATCCCGGCGGTCGTTACTGGTGGATCTGCAGTGCTGACAGATTGATTGAATGCTCCCCAGCTTGGAACGGACATCGCTTCATCATGGATGCGTGACACCACCCAGGCAAAGTCCTTAGCACGTGCCCGGCCCCTCTCAGGTTCATGTGACAAGTCGTCTTTGTCAGTGTCGTAGCCAGGAGGAGATGGCCTCTTGCCAGATGGGAGGGTAGCCTGGTCCAGCCTTTGGAACTCCTGTAGGTCATTAGGTTTGATAGATTTCGATCTCTTGTGCTTGCCACCCTTTTGGCCATGACTCTGCTGTGGAGGGGGTGCCTCTCTGCCATACCATCAGTTGAGTGCTGTGGAAGGTGTTCTTCCCGTCACAAGAGCAGTGAATCATTCTCTCTTTGACGATGGTGCCAGGGGTGTAGACACATCCATTCTCAGCATACCTCTCCAGGATGTTCTGAGTAATGGTGGTGTCTATCCTTCTTACAGTGTCGATACCAATAGTATGATTTGCCGCGTGGAACAGATCTAGGAGTGCTTCTGAGTGGGTGGTTTGGTGCAGAGTAAGACCCAAGCCCACATGCTTTGGTGTCAACTTTCGTCGGTTGAAGACTGCATAGACTATGTCCTAGGCAATGCTACACACACTCTGCTTCACTTTCTGGTCCTCTTCACTTCCCTCATCCACAGCATACAGGTACAGACTGTCGGGTATGACGCGATCAACATGTTCCTGATCAAGACCTTGCCATGTCTCAGAGTGTCCAGGAGTTTCAAGATGATCTTGTCGAACCTTCAGATCCACGTGTACCATATCTTGGAATATGCTGCTAGTGGCACACATGCGGACATCAGCATCTTCATCTTCGGTAGACTCTGACTCAGAGGTGACAGGACCTTGTTCACAAGACTTAGCCAGTGCTTTGGAGATGATGAAATCTGAGCTCTCTCCAGGGTAAATCAGCAGCGGGCCCCTTGACAATGGGCGTACATAGCTGGCGTTTGATCTAAGCAGCCTTTGAACATCATCGTAGAACGTTGTTCTCCTGAAGTATTTCACGATGATGCCGGTGTCATTACACACTCTCGTATCTGTCCCAGACGTCTCCTATGTCGTATACGTGACCACGAGACAGGCCTACTGTCAAGTCTTTGCTCAGCTTCGCCATGCACTCATTTTCAGGCCCTTGCTGCTCCTATGACACCGCTTGTTTTCTAGTACGTCTCTCAAATGTCACCAAACATGCCAGATGATAGCAGCCTTCAACTGCAATCACATCACTCACCGCTGACAACGGTATGCTCATGACAGGGTCGTGTTTGGCACGCTGGATCAAGTCATCTGACTTCTCCCTTGTCTCTACCCTGTGCAGTTTCTTTGTGGCCTTTCGGCAAAACATGCAGAGGGTCCAGTCAATCACTGGTGTTGAGCGTCTACGCTGTGGGTGAAAAGCCTGACAGCCTGCACTTTTTGCGGTCGCCGATGCACCCATGGTCTGCTACTGACTTCGCAGCCTTTTGAGTTTGCCTTCAGAGGTGAATAAAGAGTAGCATGATTTATGCCACTTGAGTTCCAATGCATTGAAATCATCCTTGGAATGACTTTCCAGTCTTTGTAAAACATCAAGATAGTAGGTATGTCCCAGGTTCTTTCTCTCATCGCCCACAGTCATAGTTCTTGCTTTTCCTTCTGCTGATGCTGTGCGCAGGTCACCAGCGCTGCTTTGGCAGAAGAAGCAACAATCCTCACTGACATCCTGACGTTTCCTCTTGCGCTTGATGACAGTTACAGGGTCTATTGCTGATGAGCTCTCTATCTGCAAAGACAAGTGAGAATGGCAGTATGTAGTAGCCACAGATATATTGAAACAATTCGAAACATACCTATCCTTTAGCAGTATTATTATTAGTAGCATTTTACCAGCTGGCACTGTCTGCACTCCTTTAATTGCATATACCAAATCAATGTCTGGCCAGCCAGTGCATTGAAAATATTCAACATGTGAAAGTATGCTATTACTTGTACTATGGTAGTAGTAGGCACATGCGCACCTCACCCAGCATTCTAAATGTAGTTTTAATGGAAATAAAGACATCCAGAGTCATAGTTACATTCAATTATTATCCATAAAATCACAAAAATATGCTTTATGTGATAATGATACACCTTTAAACACGTTGTTACATCGAGCCACCACTGAAATGAAAAAATTCGGAATTTTTCAGAATTTGACTTTTTAACCTTGTATGGGACCTTCAAACCCAAAATTGTGAGTGGCATCCACCCACATCTTGTTTGGCATCCTCAATACTACTTATTTATCTAGGGTGGGTGCCTGCTATTAACAAAAAACGCCGTTAAGTTTTTTCTAGAGGACTTTTCAATTTTTGGCCGGCCCACTATTCAAAATAAACGAGAATTTAATTTTCTTTTTAGTTGCCTGAATGCAGAGGTAGATGTTTATTTTATTCTTCTGGTGGTAAGGATTTTGAGAAGGACTTTTCATGTCAACTCTGTCGAAAATTCCTTCATATGAGTTGACATGAAAAATCCTTTGTATATATATATATACAGGGCGTCCCAAAAAAATGTATACACACTTTAAATAATTATAAATGCAGTGTTTATTAAAATACATTTCATTTTCAAAATGTAATAGAATCTACAGACATTATTTAATTGTTCTGTCAACGCCTGTTTTCAAACTGACGTCCGTTCTGGTCCAGGCACTGCTGATAACGCGAAGCAATGGAATCGCAAACATCACGAAACATTTTGTTTGGTATTTGTGTGCATTCTCGTTCAATGGCTGCTCTCAATTCAGCGACTGTTGCAGGTTTTATAGCGTAGACTTTGTCTTTTAAGTATCCCCATAAAAAAAAGTCTAGTGGTGTGAGGTCTGGTGAACGCGGAGGGTATTCTACGAAACCTCTTCGTCCAATCCACATCCACATCGTGCCAAGTACCACTCGCAATACTCCACTCTTCGGTCCGGATCATCTTCATTAATAGCATGGACTAATCTTGCAATGTAACTTTTCCATTGACAGCGCTTCAAAATGCGTTGGACAGACGATTCTGAGATTCCTACCTCACGACTCGCTTGCCGCACAGATTTTCTTGGACTTTGGTGATACGTTTCCAGTACTCTTTCTTGCTTTGTGGGGCTTGTCGATGTCCGTGGTCTTCCGGAACGCTTCTTGTGGACATTCTGAACAGTTCCATCGGCTTCAAACTTATCTCTAATTCGAGTGATGGTAAGTCGCGTTGGTGGATCTGTTTGAAACTCCCTCCTAAACCGTCTTTGCACTTCAACTGCGTTGTCACACTTCCAGTAGCATTTTAGAATGAATTTCCTTTGTTCAAAGCTTAGTCTGACTGCCATTATTAATTCTAATGGGTTTAACTTGGAAAGAAAGAAACATCAATTGAGCTATCAGCTGTTAAAGTGTGTATACATTTTTTTGGGACGCCCTGTATATATATATATATATATATATATATATATATATATATATATACTGTATGTATATATATATATATATATATATATATATATATATATATATATATATATATATATATATATATATATATATATATATATATATATATACTGTATATATATATGGGTGTCCGAGAATTATCTGTACAATTTTTGGCTGTTATTAAAAGTCAACCATGAAGTGTAGAAATTCCAGTGATTGTCCCATTTTACAGAGAATCTCATTAAGTTTTTTCTGATACCACGTTTTGACAAGTTTTTTAGAAATGTACGCGGGTGACAGACATTGATGATTTAAAAGCAAGAATCACAGCTGCTATTGAGCGAATTGATGTGGATATGCTGCAGCGTACATGGCAACATTTGGAGTATCGATTGGATGTTTTGCGAATCACTAATGGTGCACATATCGAATGTTTGTAACAACGTTACTTTAATAAAAGAAACTTTTGAAAATACAGATTCTAAATAATCTTGTTTAAGAATTTTACGTGTGTTATCAAGAATTTTATTAAAAGATGAAATTGTACAGATAATGTTCGGACACACTGGAATTTCTAAAAAAATTGTCAAAACTTGGTATCAGAAAAAACTTAATGAGATTCTCTGTAAAATGGGACAACACTGGAATTTCTACACTTCATGGTTGACTTTTAATAACAGCCAAAACTTGTACAGATAATTCTCGGACACCCTGTATATATACATATATATACACAAAGCTCTTATATTTATAACATACTTTAAATAAGAAACATATAAATTCTATAACTGAAAAAGTCATGACAAATGGGCACATTAATTTTAAACTAAACAAATTGTATTTTAAATGTTGCCATCTTAAAAGTGTTGAAGGTTGACATGCGATAAACGAACGAAAAGGTAAGTAGTACAGTTGCAAAAAAGGAGAGGGTGGGGTTTGTCAGTGCCAAGTGAGTGGAAAGGGGAATGAGGAAAAAGGGGAAGAGGGGAGGGAAAGAAAAATTTCAATTTTTCGAAGGGAGATGGGAGATGATAAGGGGGGAAGGGGGATAAGATAAAAGGGATGATGATAAGGGAAAAATAAATATATAAATAAAAAATAATCTGTGTGAACTTTATGAAGTTTAGCGACCACCTATAAGAAGCGGGCGGCGGTGTGTGCGCACGACGGGTGCGCCTGGACAAGAGTGATTCAGGGTTCCAGGAAACTTTGAGAGGTTATATCAACGCCCAGGTGGGGAATGATAAAGGGGATGGGGAGCTATATATACACGTATATATACATGATAAATAGTGCTGAGTTATCCAAGAACCTTCTGAATGCAATCCCGTCTTATCTCTTTTTAATCAGCTGCACAAATACTGTATAAGGCTTGTTCAGTAAATTTTTTTTCCTTAAACCAGTTAATATATATATATATATATATATATATATATACACACACACACAACACACACACACATTTTTCTCCTTAAATTAGTTAATATACTGTAGTATATAAAAAATATGTGATGTCATACTATGAACTTTAGCGGGCACCTTTTAATAGATAAAAAAGTTTTCAAGTGTGTGTCAAACCCTTCTGTATCATTTCAATTCATTTGGTGTAGGAGGTAATTGTTACCATTCTTCTGTAGCGTATAGTCAGATACCTTGATAAGGGTCTCAATAATCAGGTGCTATGCACAGAAAAACTACATGCCGTTGAATAATCCCGAGCGCTTCTGTGTACTCATTAACACTGGACACGCGCGCCCTCAAACCACCATGTTATTAAGACGCGTGCATATACAATTTAAAAATGAATGAGGAGTAAATAGAAACATATCTGCATACAATATTTATTAACATGTCAAGACATTATATTTTATTTGTAAACTCACAAATAATGGTGGAAATAGATACATTCTCATTGTTTTAGATGTTACATTAATTTCTTTATAGAAATAATACATATGTATACAATCAATATTAACATCCCATGATGTTTAAATCTATGGAAAATGCAAGTATAACTAAAGATAACAAAGAAATAATGAGATCAATAGTTATGGATTTGAGTAAGGTATTTTTTTTATGCAGGAAGGAGGGGCCAAGGGAAAATGCACACAAAAGCGCCCCTCCCTCCCATAGAAGAAGAGAGCCAAAATCAAGGTCCGGCGTTGGGGAAATGCCAAGACACTTTGCGTTTGAAAGATGGGAGGTCATAGACAGGAGGAAAGATGGATTGAGGAAGACTATCTCAGAGTTGACCGGTTGAGTAGATGAAAGATTGAAAATACCGATTAACCCTTGCATTACATAGTTGGACAGAAAAAGAATGAGAAAGTGTAGAAAGTCTGGTACTGTGTGCTCTCCTTAAAGGAAGAGGCATGCAGTTAGAGAGTTCAGAAGAGCAATGTCTGTTATGATAGCCATAGTAAAGAGAGAGTGAGGCAACATTGCGGCGAAGAGAGAGAGAGAGAGAATCAGAAAGAGGCGGGGAATTGATGAGACGAAAAGCCTTTGATTCCACCCGGTCAAGTACGGAAGTGTGGGTTGAACCACCCCACACATGAGAAACATACTCCATACAGGGGTGAACAAGATCCTTGTTCAGAGACAGCAACTGAGTGGGGGAAGAAACCGCGAAGGCGGTACAGCACATCTAACCTCTTACAAGTTGTTTTAGAAAGAGCGTATATGTAATCTTTCCAGGAAAGATCACGAGAAAAGGAAACGCCAAGAATGGTAAGAGAAGAGGAAGGATTGAGTTGTGTGATGTTGAAGATAAGGGGATAGTCGTGTGGAAGATTGTGACGAGTAGACAGATGGAGGAACTGAGTTTTTGAGGCATTGAAAGCCACAAGTTTTTCTCTGCCCCAATCAGATATAGCAGAAAGATCAGAGGTCAGGTGTCCCATAGCCGTACTACGCGAATCATGAAGTGACTACTGTGAGGGACACTTTAGGAAGCGGGTGGAGAAGTGAAGAGTGGAATCATCGGCATAGAAGTGAATAGGACAGGAAGTACAAATTGAAAGATCATTAATAAGTAAAAGGAAAAGAGTGGGTGACAGGACAGAACCCTGAGGAACACCACTCTTAATAGCTTTAGAAGAAGAACAGTGGCCATCTACAACTGCAGCTATAGATCGTCCAGAAAGGAATTAGAGATGAAAGCACAGAGAGAAGGATAAAAATCGAAGGAGAGCAGTTTCGAAATTAAAAAGTTGTGCCAGGCTCTATCAAAAGCTTTCGGTATGTCAGCGTAGTAGCAAAAGTTTCACTGAAATCCCGAAAGGAGGATGACCATGAGTCAGAGAGATATGCAAGAAGATCGCCAGTAGAATGTCCCCTGCGGCACCCATACTGACAATCTGAAAGAAGATTGTGAGAAGAGGGGTGTTTGAGAATCTTCCTATTAAAGATAGATTAAAAAACATCAGAAAGGCAAGAAGTCAAAGCAATTGGACGCTAGTTGGAGGGTTGAGAGCGGTCACCCTTCTTTGGGACAGGCTGAATGAAAGCAACTTCCAACAGGAAGGAAAAGTACCAGATAAGAGACAAAGACGAAAGAGTTTTCCTGGGCAGGGTGTCAGCACAGAAGCACAGTTTTTAAGAAAACATCTTTAGAAGACAGAAAAAACATCTTTAGAAGAGATTTTAATTTCAGACATAATAAAGTCAGAGGGGGGTGGAGGAGATGGAGGAATAGCACCAGAATCGTCCATGGTTGAATTGTAAGCGAAAGTTTGAGCGAAGAGTTCAGCTTTGTTAAGAGAAGAGAGGGCAACTGTGCTGTCGGAATGGAAAAGAGGAGGAAAAGGAGTAGAAGTAAAGTTGTTGAAGAGGTTTTTAGCTAGATGCTAGAAAGAGTGAGAATTAGAATTCGATAGACTTTCACATGTTTGTCGGATGAAGAAATTTTTGGCGAGTCGAAGAACAGAGTATAGAGAAAGTAAGAGGGTACAGAAAAGGGGTTGCTGTCAGTCGTACCAGACACCTGAGTTTGAGTGAGGAAAAGAAGATGAGGTTTGGAGGAGGAGAGGTGGTGTTCAACAGATTGAAAATTAGAGGAAAGGCTACGAATGTTGCAGAAGTTTATGAAAAGTGAATCAAACAGAGGTCCAGAACATCTTGAATGGGCGGTAGCAGATCCAGCCCTCCTGCTCGGGTCTCCGTTCCCGGTATCGGCAGGGGGGGGCAGAAGTGGAGACACTTATGGTCCCCTCCTCAGGGGACTCCGAGGCTCTTGAAGTTGATGCCTTTTTTTTAAATTTTGTAAAGATTATGTATGTGTAAGATACATGTGTACGTAGTGAGGAATAGGGAGAGAAGTGTGTGTTTGAGAGCATGCTGGACTGCTCACAGGGTAGATGAAACACGGAAAAAGATCAGCCTGAGGAGGACAGTGACAGGAGAAACAAGAGTTCCAGCACTCCCTATCTTCTGTCTAACGTCCCCTCCGGAGTACTTCCCTAGTCGATTGGTGTCTACAATCTCCTCCTTTCATGACGTAATAGACTATAATATTCCACTTAATAAATTATATTGTTACGGCTTTAGAGGAGCAATCAGTGATTGGTTTAAAAGTTATTTGTTGAATAGATATCATTTTGTATCAGCAAATAAGGTTTGTTCAACTAAAGCGCTTGTCAAACATGGTGTGCCACAGGGCTGTTATTTTTATTATATATAAATGACCTTGCACGTTCATCTGATATACTGTACTTAACTTCATAATGTTTGCAGATGATACAACTGTCTTTTTTGCAAATATCTTAATTCAGCTAAGAATATATTTAAATCAGAATTTATTAGTGTAATAAAATGGTTGACCACCAATAAACTCTTCCTAAATACCAGTAAAACAAATTTCATGATTTTTACTAATAAAAAAGGTGTATCTTGATGAACTTCTTCTTGATGAAATCGTTGTAAAGAAGTGTACTGTAACAAAATTTCTTGGTGTAATACTAGATAAGAATTTGCAATGGAGTGATCATGTAAATTATATCGCGGAAAAGATATCAAGGAGCGTTGCTACTTAGAAATGTAGTCCCTAAACAGGTTTTATTAACTCTTTATCATACTCTTGTTCTTCCTTATATAACGTATTGCACCTTTGTTTGGAGAAACTGCTAACAACGCTTTAAACAGTATATTTTTCATCCAGAAAAAGCAATAAGGTTGTTTATCTGATGCTGATTTCCTTGTTCACTCTAGTGCATTATTTAAAGAGCTAAAACTACTAAGGTTCGATGATGTAATCAAACTAGCACATTTTATTTTTATTTACAACTGTAAGAACAAAATCATTAACTTACAATGGGTAAAGAGATATTTTGTAACTCATCAAGAAATCCACTCATATCAGAGCAGAAATAGATCAAAGCATGTTATACTTCAACTTAGATTGTCTTCATCTAAAAATTATCCAATTTCATTAGATTAAAACTATGGAATGATATAAAAAATATTGTGAATGTAAATTCGTCTAAAACCAAGTTAAAATCTCGCTTAATAATGGCATACTAGTAAAAATCTAGGATTAATGTACATTATTATTGTTTATTCATTTCTCGTGTGTAATCTAGGATTAAAGACATTACTTGCGATTGTTCAGTTCTTATCTCTCATGTATAATATTGATTTCTTTGTATGATATTGATATAATACCTTCAATAATGACCTTGCATTTATTATATCGATAATGATAATTTAAGATTAATACATACCTTAATTAATAATACTTATTCATGATTTATGTATTATTAATAATAATTATCTGTTTTATTTTTAAAAAGAGCCCAGTAAAGCCTAAAGCTTAAGGGCCAAATTAAATAAAATACATAATTCAGCCTCACAATTATTTATGCCATTGTGAATTGTAAGACCACTGTATTTATTTTATTATTAATAATGAAGGTTATTCACTTGAATTCAATTCAAAAGACTATTTCTTTGTTGGTATAGTAAACTCACAAATAATTGTAGAAATAGTTACATTCTCATTACTTTGTATAATACATCTAATTCTTTTAAAAAATGATACCCGTTTAACGTACGAGTAATCTATACTCGACATACAGAACCTTCAGATCATTAAGAATTATTTTTGGTCCTACTTTAGAATTACAGCAGTCCCATGGAAAGTTAATGTGTATATACACAACACGTTCTAAGCGATCGTTTATTCTCTTTTCATTAGTTTCTTTTAGTTGAAAACTGTTCAGAGTTCATAACGATGTGTAGGGAAGTCTTCTAAATCGTAACGACAATTACAGCGTATATGAAGAAATATCTCCGTCGGGTGAACGGTGAAGGCGAGGGAAGGTTTGTAACGCTCTAGACCAGTGTCTCAAAGCGACTGGTACTTCTCAGGGGAAGTGTCTTTTAAATATTTCCCAAGTTCCAATCCGTTCTTACCTTGCTCGTCTCTACACTTCATAAAATCAACAATTAAAATTGTGTAAGCATGCTCGAGGTTAGTGTAAAAATAATGCATATGATCAACTCTCTCATTTAAGAATGGCTTCAGAGTGGGGAAGGCGGCTAATTTATATAGTTTATCGAGAATGTATCGATGAGGAGTCCGTTATTAACATTGTTTTTACTGTAAGTTTTTAGATTACTTTTCCATATCAATCGTATTTGAACGCAGGGTTGATCCGTATCACGACTCACAGTTAACACAAATAATACAATATGAGGGGGTGTCATTAATCGTTACTCTTTTCATATTTTATAATTCTCCTCCGCCCACTTCTCAACCAACAAGATTTACGCCACCTCGTCAACAGTCAAATAAATAACATTACGTTTGGCGGAGTCTGTAAGCTTATAACTTGTCTCGAGCACATAATTAATCGCCCCACCGCTATGCTTAAATACTCTCACCGATTTGAAAAAAGTCACGGGGAACTAAGCGTTAAGAATACTGCTTAATGGTAGCTCCATTTTTCTCTGTTACTGTAGTGTAGGTGCAGGCGTTTCTTAGTGATTCTGCTGCGAGGAGACTTCCGGACAGTGGCGGCTCGTCGGTAGACACTGCGGAACTGCAGTACCCCTAAAGTTTTTATTTACAATTGAAATAATCAAGAACAATATAAGGATGAGCTTACTGAATAACTTTTTCAATAACTTTTGAAACTTTTATTCATTGCTCAATGCTCATCCTTTTATTTCAGTAATTATTTCAACCCATTCTTAGAGACAGCACCCCTAGAATTTTTAGTCACGAGCCGCCACTGCTTCCGGATAGCACCTTACGACGCTCCTAGCTCAGATGCAGGTGTGAGACGAACTACATGCCTCAGCTCTTGAGTCTGGTCTGGTGGTGAGTCGTGCGCTCGGCGAAAAGAACGTGATGGATGAATCATATAAGGATATGCACCATTATTGCACCAACATGAAAACATAGTTTCGGGCGGAGAAAAAGTATATACACAAACTTAGCACATTAAATGACTCTATAGTAATTCACTTAACATTGAGGAACTTTATTCGAGAAATAGGCGTTGGGGACAAAAGGTACTCGTCACCAAGTTCTATTAACACTTTGGGTGCCACGCCCAAATCCGCAAAAATTTCCACCAGGCCATTTTTATTTTTGTGTGAATTAATAATAGGCATGAATAGAGAAACAGAAATGCATAAGAAATTTTTAAAAATTCTAATAATTTTTTTAAATATATGCATTTTTATTTTTTTAAATAGTCACTCCTTATGAGCCCATGGCACACCCGTGTGTGTGAAAAGTAAAAAATTTAGCCTTTCTGGTCATGGCACAACCATGTGTGTGACATTTTTTTTCATTATTTTCTCTTTTTTTCAGATTCTATTATAAATATTTATAAAATTATAATCTTAAAATAGGTTCCAGATATTGTTAAGCTGTGTTCATTTTGCTGATAATTCTTCAACAGAAGACACACGTTGTTGGAACTCTTCGAGCAAAAAATTTTTCCCCAAAGACCAAGTATAATATTGTATATCAAAATTTTCCTCAGAGCCCACAGATTTCAAATAACATAGTAATTTCCCTATACTGTCACATATATTTGTGTGCTGCGCTCAGGAGTTCAAAAATGTGTGTCACACGTATGTGTGTGCCATCGCCAGAATGAAAAAATAACTTGCACACACATACATGTGACGTGGCACCCAAAGTGTTAAAAGGTACACACTCGTTTAGCTATGATCTCACTAGTCACTTCGTCGTCGTAAACATGAATGTAGTGATAAAAATATTTTAAATTGTTCATAATCACAAGATTGTTTTTTGTTGCGGAAATGTAATGGGTAAGGTGTAGCACAACGTAATAGGATTTGTCGTACCATTCGTCAACGAGCTTCATAATCCAGAGTGTTTTTCTACACTGAGATTCCTTGACTACACACTGGTTGTATTCTTTGGCACAATTAAATTCGATACATACTCCAAAAGTCTTTACCATTACGAACACCTGTGATACTCTCGTTAGAATAATATAAAGCTCTTGAGCATCCTGATTCTTCATCCTCGCGTGACTTAAGGTCTGTTTAAGAACTTCAAAAGATGCAATGTGTTGTTTTTTTCAAGCATTCAGATAACTGACAACACAATCGACGGCTTCATTCATTTCTAGCAATGAAGTGATTGGCACTAGAATGAAGTTGCTTGCCAAGACTGGTCTTTCTCTGGAAAACAGCAGCAGATTTCAAATAACTTTCTGCAATTTCTCGTCGAAATTCTAAAATACTCTGTTTACTCTCCTTTTCATTTACCATTCTGTGTAGAATCCAATTATTCACTACAGTCATGTCAATCATTCTTGTCAGTAAGCACCAGTACCACTTCTTACCGCTGACTGACATAGTATGCTTACCCAATAGCCAGTCATGCAAATCAATCCCGCCCATTCTTAGGTTATATGACCTAACCACATTTGGTTGTGCAACATCAGTTTTCTTTTCTTCTACTTTCTTGTATCGTTGAGTATGGGCAAATGGCTCAATGTCATCGTAATTTGTATGAATGAAACTACTTTGTTGTCATTCCATCGTGCCACAAGTATTTCAGTATTTTTATCAAATCTATAATCAAAAGCACCCCTGGGCTCTTTTGAGAGAACTTTAGTTGTTTTTACTGGACACTTTTGAAGTCTGTTCTCTAGCACAGTCTCTGTGTCACACAAAATCTTCATAAGACCTCGTGAAGTAAAAAGATTGTCAAAAAAAAAGGATGATGTGATTATCTGGAAGAATAACTGCGCTCGTCATATCCAATACAACTCTAGTACCCAGTGCCATATCTTGTAAATGCTGAAGCTGTTCTTTGCCACAATAAAGGTCAAATTTGTAGCAATAGCATTCATCCCCATATAATGGCCATAATTTGAAACCCGGAAATTTGTACGCCAACATTTGTACGACGGAAATTTATACGCCAGCATTTGTACGCCAGAACATTTATACGACTGGAAATTTATACGCCAAGCATTTGTACGACAGTAATTTATACGTTATACGCAAGAAATTCATGATCAGTTAATAAAATTGAATTTGAAACTACTGTAGATAAGTTAAAATACAAATTATCACAAATTATGAAATTATATATTACAATAATTAAATGCATAATTGAAACTAGATTTCAGCTTATCAATTTAAGAGAAAATGTAACTAGCGATATACAGAACGAATGTCATTTAAAAAAATCGGAGAACAAATCTTGCGAGTTTTTTCTCATTAATCTCCAGACCTAACCTAACCTAACGTGAATGAGGGGGAAACTATTTTAATTGGGGACTCTTTAGTGCGCCACATGGACAAAGAGTTCATTGAACGGCATCCAACCAAGAGGAGGAGGGTCTGTCTCCCAGGGTCCAGGGTTGACAGAGTTAGAGACGAAGTGGACAGAATTGACGTTGCCTCCAGTCACTCGATGTTGGTGACGATGGTAGGAGACAACGATTCGTATAGGCCCGATACGAGAGTGCCTGACCTTTTGGAGAGATATAGGGGGTTAATTAGGTCCCTGAAGGCGAGGTCAGATAGGTCTTTAGTTCTAGGTATTACCAGTGGTGTAGTGCTAAATAAAGAAGTGAGGGAACGCATTTTGAAAGTGTTACTCAGATGCGGGGGGGGACAATGGCGAGCGCGGCGAGCCCATACAGCTGGGGGTCCGGGGGCACTGTAAGCCCCCCGGGAAATCTTTTGAAATCTGACCAATTTCAGGGATATTTTGAGGTCATATGCACTGGATATTAGGGTATATTCCAAGGTTGAAGATGCAGTATTTCCAGTGTTATTAGATATACGACATCCAGTACGGTCAATAAAAATAGCTAACAACTGGAATGATTAACTAAAAAAAGTTAACAACTGGTACGCCGTGGTGACTGTTTCACCAGATCTTTATAGGCTAGCATTGCCTCAGTCGAAGCTAAAAGAAATGAAGCAGTTAATGATTTTTTCTCATATTTCTTCTAGGGGTGGGAATTAAAATTTCATGACGTTAGAGATTTGTAAGTTCGGATTTATTTGAAATAGTGAGGGAACGCCGTTCCGTCTACCAAAAAAAGTAAGGGAACGCCGTTCCGTCTACCAAAAAAAGTAAGGGAACGCCGTTCCGTCTACCAAAAAAAGCAAGGGAACGCCGTTCCGTCTACCAAAAAAAGTAAGGGAACGCCGTTCCGTCTACCAAAAAAAGTAAGGGAACGCCGTTCCCACGCGTTCCCACAGCACTACACCACTGGGTATTACCCCTAGGCACGGTTTGGGTCTTAGGATTACGTCAAAAACAATATTTTTTAATAATAAATTAGAAGAGATTTGTGCTGATGAAAATGTACCCTTCGTAAAGCTGAGGTCCGAATTCAGTGATCCTAGCCTTTTTATAAAAGATAGGGTGCATTTTAATGAAATAGGTAATACTAGGCTAGGTAGGTTAATTGACGAAAACGTACGAAAGCTGTATAGGTCGAAGCCTTCTTTAAACGTTGTGGGTCCGGGGAACGCGGGCCCGACGTGAAAAATAGTTTAAAACGCCGGCCCTTGGTAAAAATAACTTAAACGTCTTTTATTGTAACGTGCGTAGTATTAGAAATAAATTAAATGAATTTAAGGCGATAATTAATTCCGGTAACTACGATATACTGTAGTTGCTATCACTGAAACGTGGTTAAATACCGTGACTCGGGACTTGTTGGGGAAACTTGATATACCGGGTTTTAAACTCTTTACTAATGATAGGTTACATAGGTTTGGCGGCGGCGTTTTGCTGTACATTCGTAATTCCCTTAGGGTTATCGAGGTTAAGATAGATTTTCCGGCAGCAATTAATGCGATATGCGTTGAAGTTAGGGCGCGTAGTATTAGTTTTAATTTTGTTGTTGTTTATAGACCTCCCGTTCAACCCTTCGAAACAGATACTAGATTTTACTCACTTCTTGTTAACTTTATTGACAATCGGAATCAGTGGCGGTCCTAGCTTACATGACGCCCTGGGCGAACCTCACCTTCAGCGCCCCCCCCCCCTGTTCGCCAACACACACACATTCGAATCCCCCCAAAATAAAGGACAGACATAACTCTTTCACAAAATAACTTTTTATTGGACTAATTGTTGGAACTTCAGAACCAAAACAAAGACTCAAATTTCTGAATTTTACAAATCCTTCATCACGTAAATAGAATAACTCACTTAAGAGAATGTAATTATGATACTATGAACAGGAAAAATACAAATTAAATTGCACAACTGCCATAAATAAACTAGAGAATCAAATTTCTAAATTGTACAAAAGCTCTATCACATAAATAGAATAAGACACTTAAGAGAGGGTAATTATTATGCTACACTTTGAACAAGAAACAAAATAAATTGCACCACAGCACAACTGCCATCTAAAGCCTGACTCTTCTTACCTTCCTTGATGCAAAGTCATGAATTAAATCATCATATGAAATCTGCTCAGCAATTGTATGATTTATACTGATGATGGCCAGACCGGTAAGGCGTTCCTGTGGCATAGTTGACCTCAGGTAGGATTTGATGAGCTTCAGCTTTGAAAAGCTCCTCTCTGCTTCAGCAACAGTGACTGGAAGAGTAAGACCAATTCTGAGAGCAGTCCACAAATTTGGATATATTTCAGAGAGCTCCCTTTCATGGATAAATGTCAGCAGTTCAAGCAAGGATATGGTCTTTGATGGCAAGTCAGGCAAGTTCTTCAGCTCCTGTGCAAGCTCTCTGCCATCCAAGTCAGATTGTCCCTTAAAGTGTAGTGTAGTACTAAGGTTCACACATTGTTCTGTCAGCTCCTCAAATGTGAGATTTTGGAAATGTGTCAGCACTCCAAACTTCTCTCCCACAATTTTCAACGTGGAAAATCTTTCCTGAATGGCTGATGTTGCAGCATCAACCACTGCATTGAAAAATGTCACCTCCAGCTTCTTCAAAGCATCAATCAAGGGCTCATCAGATGCTTCATAGGAGAAGTGCCGCTTTGTGGACCTCAGCCGTTTTTGTTTTAACACAGCCTCCACATTCATTTGTTCACAGATATCTGTGGCTGCCATTTGTGCAGCCACAAAACCTGTTGCCCTGTAATTGCGGAGACCTCTCTCTGTTTTTTTAGGAGATTTACTGCAACATCAGCGTGCATGCTAGGAGACTGCATCTGCTTGCTCACATGCTGAATTTGCACAACAGGTCATGCCACACAACTGAACAAATGGCGAAGCGGTATGACCCAACCTCCTCTGACAGAGATTGAGCCTCGACCTTTATTACAGAGTCTTTGGTGTGGTCCCTCACCTCGATCAGTGCATCTCTCACTGCAGCTGCCTGATATCTCAGGGGCTCCACACTCTTGATCTTGCTTTCCCACCTTGTATCAGACCACATCTTCAATGTGATGTTCACATGTTTTTTCAAAATGGCCCATCGTTGTGTGGAGGCTGAAAACAAGTTGTAAAGCTTCTGCAAGATGCCAAAGTAACTTGTGGCATCAATAGATCCCTTAGCAGCATCGGCCACAAGCAAATTCAGAGAATGAGCCCCACATGGAACAAACAGAGCTCTGGGATTAATTTCTAGGAGCCTGGATTGAACACTCTTGTTTTTTCCCCTCATGTTGGCCCCGTTGTCGTATGATTGTCCTCTACAGTCCATGAAAGGAACTTTTAGCTCCTCCAGTCTCTTCAGAATCAGAGATGCCAAATGTTGACCAGTGGACTCCTCTGCCTCCAAAAACCCCATGAAATGTTCCTTTATATGGGGCTTCCCCTCCAGTGACACAACCCGAATCACAACTGACAACTGTTCAGTGTGGCTGATATCTGGAGTGCAATCTAGAATTATTGAAAAAAACTGATTGTTTGATGTCGCTCACCATTGCTGAAATGGTCTTGCTGCTCGACAAATCAATGAGTTCGTTTTGTATGTGGTGGCCGAGGTAGCTGGTGTGACTGGAGGTCCCTTTTTGGACACGGTTAATGTGCTCTTGCATTATAGGATCAAATTGTGCCATCAGTTCAACTTCTTTCAGAAAATTGCCATTTGATGGTGAGAACAATTTTTCTGTATGTCTCCTTAGTGCCAAATTCCTAACTGCCAGAGAATGCACAATAGCAGTGAGACGTGTCAGCATCGCTCTCCATCTCAACTTCTCAGCCTCCAGAAGTGCCATCTCCTGCTTGTCAATGGTCTCCCCCTTTCTCATCCTCACTGCCAGTTCTTTCAAGATTTTCATAGAATTTAGGTGTTCTGAACTGTTGTCATGTGATGTGAGCAATGAGCTTGCATGCTTCCAGTCCGAGAGTCCCAAACTTGTTAAATTTATTTTCCTCTTGGAAAATAATGTACAACAGAAACAGAAAAGGCTGTTGTTTTTTAAGGAATAGACCAACCAACTTCTGGTTATATTTTCCCCACTAACCAATGACTTCCTGAAGTATTGATGGTGGAAACTTCTTCCGTCACTGTCGTTTCTAGGGAATACAAAGTCAGATGGTACTTGACTTGGTCCCCTGGAAACCAGTTGTGTCCGAATTCTCTCAGTCAGAACTGAAGGCCAGTTAGCAGGGTCGGTGGACAGAGACTCATCCTCAGGAGGCGATTCTGCTCCAGGCCTTTCTAATAGAAAGAACAAGAGCATTACTCATTAGTATACACACCTAAGTTAGATAACACATTATTCACAGCACTTTGTTATGGTGGTGGTGTTATGGAATTATGGTGGTGAAACACCACACATACCCAGTAACCCAGACCCAGTGATAATAACATTATAATTTATAACTGTTTGCAAAATGCTTTGCAGGGATGCACACACATACACATACACACACACGCACACACTCACAGACATATGTGCACACAAACTCACCTGAAGAGTCCTGCCGGGGAGAAGTAGAAGCAAATGGGTCTTCATCCTCAGGATCAGACTGCATTTGTGGAGACATATGTGAGGCTGAGGAGGTAGATGGCTCCTCAGCCTCAATAATGGCAGAAGTAGACGGCTTCTCATCCTGGCTAGTGGCAGAGGGTGTTCCAAAATATTTCAAAAGTGCCCCTGCAAATAGTAAAATAGAACATAACAGACCAATGCATGAATAGGCTAGTACAATTAATTTAACATGTTATTAAGCACAATTTATTAAACTTTTAGAATAGGAAACAAATGAATAATACAACCTCCTTGGTTAATGGCTAATTATATACATAATAGTACACTTCAAATGACTCAGAAAGCTATATCACAAAATAGCAGTGCAATATAGCAGTGAAGAGTAGATGACATAGCTCTATACCTTTATCTTTTGCTCGTTTCTCCTCTTCTTCTTTCCTCTTTTTTCTAAACTGAGCACCTGATAGCTTTGACCTCTTCTTATCCATTTGCGGTTATTTGACAGACCTTAGTGGCTTAGTGTGAAGATTCGTTCTGTAATAAATAATATACATTTCACTATTTAACCAAACCCAGAAAAATAACATTACATATGTTAAAGTATGGGCCTTTATTCCCAATAATATTAATCTGGAAGCATTTTGTATTGTTTAGGTCTTTTATGGGAAGGTTTATGGAAAATGCAATAGATGGTTTTTTATTAATAAAAATATATTTATTGATCTTTTATTATTTATTTTATTTTATTTTTTATTTTTATTTATTTCTTTATTTATTTATTCTTATTTTTATTTTTATTTTTTTTGCAGGCGCTCATGCCGCCCCTCCACAAATGCCGCCCTGTGCGGCTGCCCATATTGCCCATATGAGGAACCGCCACTGATCGGAATAGTATAATTGTCGGAGACTTTAACTGCCCTAATGTTAATTACGAGACTTTTACTGGTAATGAGGAGGGTTTGAGATTGATTGAGTTCATGGAGGATAATTTTTTACGACAGATAGTTACCGAACCAACGCGCGGTAACAATATTTCAGATTTGGTGATGACGAACGGCGAAAATATAGTCGATAGTTTAGAAGTAGGCGAGAGTTTAGGATGTAGTGATCATCAAATTCTTAGGTTTAAGATATTGATAGAAAACACTAAGGATAGTAACGTAATAGAAGTCCCTGATTTTCGTAGGATTAATTTTGATAGTTTTGCGGATAGGATGAGAGTAGTGGACTGGGATAACTTATTTATGGGTAATGACACAAATTTGCATTGGGAGGCGTTTAAAGAAAGTTTTATGAATACTGAAAGGGAGTTTATTCCTCGTGGGCCCAAGCGCGCTAGAATTCATGGTAGGCCCAAGTGGTGGACTAGGGAAATAGGCGAGTTCATAAACGAGCGTATTAGAGCGTATATATAGACTTAATAAGCGCAATGGCAAGGCAGCTAACTTTAATAGATATATCGAGCTTAGACGACAGGTTAAAAGATCATTTAGGAATGCTAAGCGTAATTTCGAGATACTTATAGATAGCTGCGGATAGTAAACATAATTCCAAAAAGTTTTTTGAATACGTCAATAATCGTAAGCCGAGAAAAGATAACATAGGCCCTCTAGTGGATGTTAACGGCGCTTTGGCTTCTGGCGCTCAGGCGATGGCGGGTATTTTCAATAACTTTTTTGCAACAGTTTTTATCGTAGAAGACGTAAATAATGTCCTCGACGTGGACGATATCGTTCCATTTAGTAGCGAGACTATTTTGGATGAAATAATTGTTTACGAGGGTGAGATTGCGCATCATATCGATAGGTTAAAAGTTAGCAAGGCTCCAGGTCCTGACGCTTTTTATCCCAGACATTTGAAAGATTTGAAAAACGTTATCGTAGGCCCCTTAACGAAGATTTTTAATCAGTCAGTCGAAACGGGGATTATTCCTGAAGACTTCAAATTAGCTAACGTCACGCCTATCTTTAAAAAAGGCGACCGCACAGTAGCTAGCAATTATAGGCCCATCAGCTTAACGTCAATTGTCGGTAAACTTTTGGAGTCCGTAGTTAGGGATCGTATCATCGATCACTTAGAAAGTAGAGATTTGATTAATAGTAGTCAGCATGGGTTTCGACGCCATAGATCTTCTTTAACTAATTTGTTAGAATTTTATAACGAAACAGTGCGCGAATACGATAGGCATAGAGCGGCTGACTTTATTTATTTAGATTTTAAAAAGGCGTTCGATACAGTTCGCATAGAACATTAATTGCGAAGGTTAAAGCGCACGGTATACGCGGGCAGGTAGCTAACTGGTTAGACTCTGCAGGGGTTCCCAAATTGGTGTTCCGCGGAACACTTGTATACCGTGAGAAGTGTTCCGCGGAACACTTGTATACCGTGAGAAGTGTTCCGCGGAACACAATTTGGGAACTCCTGGGTTAGAGGAATGGCTTCGTGCTAGGAGACAGAGGGTCGTTGTTAATGGTAGTGAATCGGGGTGGTTAGATGTAGGTAGCGGTGTCCCACAGGGTTCAGTGTTAGGCCCATTGCTATTCGTAATTTACATTAACGACATAGATGTAGGATTGACTAGTAACGTGTCAAAATTCGCGGACGATACTAAAATAGGCGGTAAGGTTGTTAACAAGGACGATAGAAATAGGCTCCAAGACGATGTAAATAGGATTATGGAGTGGAGGGATAAGTGGCAGATGCAATTTAACGTAGACAAATGTAAAGTTTTGCATATAGGTTCTCGTAACAATAATTACACGTACACGATGGATGATAGAGAGTTAGCGAGCGTTGACGAGGAAGTAGATTTAGGCGTACGCGTATCTAAGGATTTAAAAGTTAGGAACCAGTGCCTGGAGTCTTGCGCAAAAGCTAATAGGATGTTAGGCTTCATAGCGCGTAATTTCAAATTTAAATCGAAGGATATTATATTGCCTCTTTACAAGTCCCTAGTCAGGCCTCATTTAGAATATGCCGTTCAGTTTTGGTGCCCGTATTTGCGTGGGGATATTGATAGGTTAGAAACTAATTCCGTCATTGCGCAACAAGCCTTATGAAGATAGGATTAAAGAGTTAGACTTGCATTCACTCGAAACTAGGAGATTAAGGGGGAGCTTATTGAAATTTTCAAAATCGTTAATAACATCGATAACGTAAATTTTGACAAACTGTTCACTTTCGATAATAGCAATACTCGTAATAACGGATTTAAGTTGCGTGGCAGACGTTTCATTACTAATATCACTAAAAACTTCTTTACATTTAAAGTAATTGATAAATGGAATAATCTTCCCGCGTCAGTCGTTAACTCTACCAGCGTCAATATGTTTAAGAACCGTTTTGATAGGGATTTTAAAAGTATTAATGTTGTTTAAAATAAAAAACAATTAGTAACAGGAGCTCTGGAGGTGGTGGTCGAGGATGAGTCTGTTGACGATTAATGCCAGCGTGTGATATGCCAGCAAAAAAATTATTATAAAAAAAAAAAATTAGACTAACACGAACGTAGATGTAGCTCGTAGCGTAAACTAACCCACTTTTTGTTTAACTTTACCTACTTTTTTTTTTCTTATCCTCTCCTTATTTGCATGTCTGTAACTCTCTACTTGCATGTCTGTAGTTTGCATGGTATGACTGTGAGTGAAGACTGTGTTTGCATGGTTTGTAAGCGTTCTTATTTTACTTCTTTTCATTTTTCACCACTTTCCTATTCTCTTCGACAATTTTTCCGACTTGTCGGAAGTGGCCGGCGGATGATGATGGTGAGTCTTTTTTCTCTTTTTCTGAATGAATGTTAACCCATGAGTGATAGGTGTTGCTACTTACTTAACCCCTTATTTTCTTCTCTTAACCCCCTACTCTTTCCTTTCTCTCGGGCTAACCTTCGAGTGGATCTTAGGGTCTTTGTTAGCCTTAGCTTCTGTAGATCTGTAGATTATCATGGGTAGATCACATACTTAAGTAAAAAAAGTCCGGTAGAGCGCATACTTAAATTACCGTCGTACAAATGTCAGTCGTATAAATTTCCAGTCGCATAAATGTTCTGGCGTACAAATGCTGGCGTATAAATTTCCGTCTTACAAATGTTGACGTACAAATTTCCGCACACGCCATAATTTGCACCCAAATCTGATCAGTTTGTCTCTTATAAATTGTTTCAAGCTGTGACGACCATAATAACGCACAATCATTTCATCAACTGCAAGATTCCTATGTAAAATGCCAAACTTTTGGAAAGTTTTGTTGAGCATATTGATAAGTGGACGAACTTTGAATCCCTTAGCTTTGTTTCCAGAAGGTCGGAGATTATTATCCTGAAGATGTATGTATGATTTAATTTTCAAGTATGTATTCCTAGATAATGCATCTTTGACTATTTTTTGGCCTATTGCATGATCATCTGACCAGTAGAGGCGCTCACAGGAAAAGTAATATTACTTACTTATTTACTTATCCTTCCCGGACATTAAGTTGTCCATAGGGCAGCAGTGAAATTTCTCCACTCATTTCTGTCATGTGCCAGCTCTCGAATATCTTCCTGACTCAGGCCTTTACTTTTCCATGTCTCTTTTTATGGTTCTTCTCCATGTATCCTTCGGTCTTCCTAATCTCCTCCTCCCATCTGGTTGCCACATTAAACTTTACTTTGGTATTTTTGCATCTTACATCCTTAATACATGCCCCTAGTACCTCCATCTTCTTATCCTTATAATTTCTACTATCGATCTTTGTCTACTTCGTCTTCTCACTTGCTCCTCACTGACATGTCCATACCACCTTATTTTCATGATCTTTCTCAAGCAGTTGCTCTCGAACCTCCGAAACTTACTCTCAATTTCATTTAATCCCTTCCATGTCTCACATCCATAAAGAAGAATGGAAACGATTATACTATTGAACAGTTTAATTTTGACGTTTAAGGAGAGTCTTCCTTCCATACTTTATTCATGTTCCTAAAAACTGCTGCAGCCTTACCTATTCTTGAATTCGCTTCCTTTCTTACATCTCCATCTTTGCATAAAATACTGCCTAAGTATTCAAAATGGTCAGTTTCTTGCAAGGCTACACCAATGAGCTCTATCTGCCCTTCTAGTTCTGGTACAACTGCTGCTCTGCACTCCTTTTCTTCTTTTTGACTGCTTTCCAGTTTAAATATGGGGGTCTTGTATGTCAAAAATATTTTGACTACCGTTCATACAAATTTTGAATTTCTGTATATTGTATGTGCATTGTGTTACCACATTACTATATGAAAGCACCCCTTCTGAGAAGACTACTTATAAGTGTTTGTACATAAACTAATGCATATTACAGCAATGATACCAATATACAAAGAAATGTCACTGAAATTATAAAAATAAACACCGACAATCTTTACCACAGCTTACCTCCAAACAAGATCATTTATAGTATCCAAGCGTCTTTTCTTCGTGGGCCGTGACGTCGTGGGCTTTGGTTCATCTTCAATAATATTTCTTTGTACGTGAATTTCAACAGCACCAGGAACGTCCTGAATCACTGCTGGTGATGTGCTATCGTCATCACCTTCATCGGCATCACTCATATCACTGTCAGGTGAAATATTTACTAACTGTATCAGATCATCATTGCTTTAGCAGGTAAACTCTTTTTTAGTAATAAGTTCCAGGGCTTCTCCATTACTCAGACATTTAATTCTTCTTCTAGACATGGTGCAAAGTGAGAAGAGTATACCATATAACTGAATGAACAACAACATAACCTACCCGCACTAATGTCCAAGTCCAACTGACTGAGTGTGACTGACCGCCCGATGCCAAATCTGCCCCTCATCTCTAATTTTCTTCCTGGCCCATCTATAGCTGCGGTTGTAGAGGGCCACTGTTCTTCTCATAAAGCTATTAACAGTAGTGTTCCTCAGGGTTCTGTCTTGTCATCCACTCTTTTCCTTTTATTTATTAATGATTTTTTAATTCGCACTTCCTGTCCTATCCACTCCTATGCCGATGATTCCGCTCTTCACTTCTCCACTCGCTTCCCAAAGCGTCCCTCACAGCAGTCACACCATGACGCGCGTAGGACGGTTATGGGATACCTGACCTCTGATCTTTCTGTTATATCTGACTGGGGCAGAGAAAACCTTGTAGCTTTCAGTGCCTCAAAAACTCAGTTCCTCCATCTGTCTACTCGTCACAATCTTCCGCATGATTATCGCCTTATTTCCAACAACACACAACTCAATCCTTCCTCTTCTCTTAACGTTCTTGGCGTTTCCTTTTCTCGTGATCTTTCCTGGAAAGATCACATATACGCTCTTTCTGAAACAGCTTGTAAGAGGTTAGGTGTGCTGTACCGCCTCCGCAGCTTCTTCACCCCCACTCAGTTGCTGTCTCTGTACAGGGATCTTGTTCACCCCTGTATGGAGTATGCTTCTCATGTGTCGGGTGGTTCAACCCACACCTCCTGTACTTGACCGGGTGGAATCAAAGGCTTTTCGTCTCATCAATTCCCCGCCTCTTTCTGATTGTCTTCACTCTCTCTCTCTTCGCCACAATGTTGCCTCACTCTCCCTTGATTTTGGTTCTCTTCTTCTTCTATGTGGGGGGGAGCGCTTTTGCGGGCACTCATCCTTAGCCCTTCCTTCCTGCATAAAATAAATTAAACTGTTTTTTTCCTTGTAAGAAAGAAATGAAATGGGAACCCACGCACTCGTGAAAATAGAAAAGTTGTACAAAATAAGCTTTGGTACTTACATAACATCGGCAAAAATCGTGTTTACTTCTTCGATTAGAGAATCGTCGAATATGACGGCTTCCTCTATCGCATGTATAAATTGTTTGCATACGTTGTTACTATAATGAACATGAAAAATTATTTAGTAACATTAAAAGGGCCAAAGGCTGCTGCATGTATTGCTGTTTTTAAATAATTGAGTAAATGCGCGCACGCACACACACACACACACACACACACATTTGATTAAATGTAAAAAAGAAAACTTACAGAGTATATTGACTCAAGATGCGATATGCTCAACGCGCAAGGTCGTGGTCAGTCGCGTGGTCGCTACCACTGAGCTTATCCCTACAAAGAAGTAAATAGAAATATGTAAAGTGTTCGGAGGAATTGAATAAAATATCAGAGTCACACAATCTAACCATAATATGTACAGTATATATATATATATATATATATATATATATATATATATATATATATATATATATATATATATATATATA
>JAJOZX010003023.1:497500-573309 GCA_023014485.1 Bathynomus jamesi
TATATATATAATAAATATATATATATATATAAAAATATTATATATAAATATATATAAAGGGTGATCCAGAGAAATGGGACCCAAAAGAAACCCCTGTAACTCTTAAAGTATAAGTCCTTTTATAAAATCATACGCATCATTCGAAAGAGGATAGTTACAAGTTTGTACAGGATTGTATAGGTTTGGACAATACAAGACAAGATAAGATACAAAACAAAATAAAAGTGTTAGTTAAAACTAACCCTTCAAGATGACTGCATGGACTGTGGAACAGCTGCCTTTCATGACTGAGCAATATTATGAGCATGGAAGAAGTGTAGTTTCAGCTCTTAGAAGGTGATTTTGACATCTGAAAATTTGTCTTGAAAGATCTTTGAGCTGAAACTACACTTCTTCCATGCTCATAATATTGCTCAGTTATAAAACGCAGCTGTTCCACAGTCCATGCAGTCATCTTGAAGGGTTAGTTTTAACTAACACTTTTATTTTGTTTTGTATCTTATCTTGTCTTGTATTGTCAAAACCTATACAATCCTGTACAAACTTGTAACTATCCTCTTTCGAATGATGCGTATGATTTTATAAAAGGACTTATACTTTAAGAGTTGCAGGGGTTTCTTTTGGGTCCCATTTCTCTGGATCACCCTTTATATATAAATATATATATAATATATATATATATATATATATATATATATATATATATATACATACACATAAATATATATGTATATATATATATGTATATATATATATATATAAGTATGTATATATATATATATATATATAAATATAAATATACATATATATAAAAAATATATATATATATATATATATATATATATATATATATATATATCCAGGTGAACCAAAAGTAGGTGGACAGTAGGTTGAATAGGGTTTGTGTTATATTATATTATAACTATGGTGTTCATTATAACTATGGTGTTTGTGTTATATTATATTAAATATTATAACTAAATTTATTTAAATTTAATCTTTTTTCTTTTCAGATAGTTCAGAGAACCCATAATGGCAAATAATCTAAATACTGATGCCAGAAAATGGGTGTTAAAAGAGTATTGGAAATCTCAAAATACTGAAACTGTTAGAACAAAATGGGTTGAAACATTTGGTACTCAAGCCCCAAAGAGACAAACCATTTACCACATTCGTGACAAATTTGATGCCACTGGCTCAATTCTTAATGCCCCAAGAACTGGTCGACCCAAAACAGTTTGCCCAAAGGACAATAAGCAACTTGTTGCCGAAGCATTTGTTCACAGTCCCAAAAAGTCCACCAGAAGAGCCTCAGCAGAACTGGACATTTCACAAACCTCTATTATACGAATTCTGAAATCTATTGGGTTGAAAGCTTATCGTCCACGGCTAATTCATGGCTTATTGGAGGATGACCCAGACAAGCGGCTGCAATTTAGTGAGATCATGCTGAACGAAATTGAAGGAAATCCAATAATTTTAGATAACATTGTGTGGACCGATGAGGCTTCTTTCAAATTATCAGGTCATGTTAACCGACATAATTGTGTTTACTGGTATAGTGAGAACATGCATTTAACATTAGAGCAGCAACTAAACCAGCCTGGTGTCACTGTTTGGGGAGGTATTTCAAGTTCTGGTGTTTTAGGACCAATTTTTGTTGATGGAACAGTCACAGGTGATAAGTATCTCGAAATTCTAATGAATGAAGTTGTTCCACACTTACAACAACAGCCTAATTCACATGACCTCTATTTCCAACAAGATGGGGCCCCTCCACATTATTCAAGAGCAGTCCGTGAGTATCTTGATGAAACATTTCCCGAGAAATGGATCGGCCGAAGAGGTCAAATTGAATGGCCTGCACGTTCACCTGACTTTACCCCAATGGATTTTTTTCTTTTGGGGAGTACTCAAGGACAAAGTTTATAGTCGAAAACCACGAAGTGTTGGTGATTTGAAAAATTACATCAGAGATGCATTTCAAGAAATTAATGCACAAAGAAACTTGTGCAAAAATGTTTGTCGAAGTGTGAAAGGTAGACTTCAAAACTGTGTAAATTGTGATGGACAGCAATTTGAGCACCTGCGTTGAAAAAATTTTCAGTGCTTTTGTATTGTATTGGTATAAGTTAATTTTTTTTTTATTTTGTATTATAGTATACAAAAAAATTAAATATAATTGTATATGTATTCTCAAAATAAACGTTATCATTTACTGTCCACCTACTTTTGGTTCACCCGGTACCTATATATATATATATATATATATATGATGAATAAAACCACGAAGGAAAAAAGAAACACAAACGGGTGCTCAAGCGCTTTCGTCTAATGACATCCTCAGGAACACTGGAGTGAAAGGACAGATCAAGGCAATATATAGGTTACAAAAATAAACATACATACATACATATTCATATATATATACATATACATATATATATATATATACATATACATATATATAGTAAGCATAGAAAAAATTGTGGGAGGAGCCAACATTTATAGTTTATGAAACAGGTCACAAAAGAATAAAGAAATAAAAATAAATATAAATATAAATTGAGAAAAAATTAATTACCAAATAGTGCCTTAGTGATATATATGTCACAGCCTAAATAATCATAAAGAAATAAACAAGCAAATAAAAAAACCACAAATATATACATACATATATATATATATATATATATATATATATATAAAAAGACACTTTTAGCACTTTGGCCGACCTTCAATATAAATTCAAATGGCTTGTTTATGGAACAGGTCACAAAAGAATAAAGAAATAAAAATAAATATAAATATTGTAAGTGGAGTCTACAAATTCAAGCTCAAAAGGGAAGTTTTACAATCAATTTAATAGATGATGCCAAATTGATATATATGTCACAAAGAAATAAAGAAATAAACCAAAAAAAATTAATTATTAAAAAAATAATAAAAAATAATAATAATAAATTGAAAGATAAATTTTAAGAGAGGCAACCAATTTATAAGGGAAAAAATTACCACATATGCATATTATAGTCACAAACGAATAAAAAAGTACAAGTAAATATAAATTGGAAAACAAAATGATGCCTAGATGATATATGACGCGTTCGGTGGAGAAGGGGCGAACGCAACATTTTCGAATTATGCCACAAAATGCGGTTAAAGTTTGTAAACTTTAAACCTTTGTATTTTTCCGGTTTATTGAAATGTTGTATGAATTTGAACACATATTTGAGTAAAATATTGTTGTGTAATATGTCGATATAATAAGACGCCAAGAAATTTTACAATATTATTTATTGATAGCTTCTGATGTTAACTGGTGTAATCCATTATTTGGTCCTCTTCGTCGAATGTTGTATTACCTGCTTCAACTGTTTCGGTTTCTTCCAGTTCCTTTAACAATCTTGTATAATAGTTCACTGCAGTTGCAGGCATTAGGTCTGATAATTCTTTGAGATCTTTTATTTTTTCCTTAGTTATTGGCAGCAATTGGGAATACTTTGGTTGCAGTGTCTGCTGGGCTAGATTGAATAAACTGACACTGTAGGATTTTTTCCCTTTCTGCAGTCTGACGGGATGGCTATTATCTGGGGTTGTGCGCTATGCAGTAGATATTACGTAGCCTTCTTTGTGTTGAAAGTCAAATATTAACTTTCTTGCATCTGTAAATTTAGTAGTTGTTGATTTCCTAATGACAATGCACGTTTTTAGGACGTCAAAATCGAGAAAATGAGCCTGTTTCATTTCTACAACTAGGAAGCGCTGCGAAACGGCTGTAGTTATGGCCGTAACATAATCTTTTTTGGTGTAAATAATATTGCTGTAATTATTTTTTATATTTTGTTCAATTTGGCCAAATTGAGCATCAGAGGGCATTGTCGAGTGACCAGAAAGTAGATAGATGTGTTCAATGTGAAGCAATGATGCGGAGTGAATTTCTCTGAGATACATTAAAACCTAAATTTTACCATGAAAGAGTGCAGACTAACATCTAATTTTTTGCATAGGTAAAGCAAAGGTTTTAAAGGATAATTATACGACAAAAAACTCATTTTTCGAATTTTGTGGCGTTCGCCCCTTCTCCACCGAACGCGTCATATAAAGAACAATAAAATATATATACAACATATATACGGTATATATACGAAATATAAACGCAATATATACAGAATATATATATATATATGCATAAGGGAAAAAAATTACCAAATTTGTTTTTATAATTATTGTCTGAAAAACGGTAGGTCGCAAAAGAATAAAGAAAAAAAATAAATATAAATTGAAAAAATTACAAATAATACACGTACACATGTATACCCGCATAACCAAATATATATACATATACACACATATATACAAACACACACACACACACACACATATATATATATACACATACAAGCTTGACCATCGCGAAATGAGAAATCATCGCGCAGAACCTTTGTGAGGTTGTAATGTAAGGTAAGGTACATACACATATATATATATATATATATATATATATATATATATATATACATTTAACTGCATACATACATACATACATACATATACACACATACATACATACATATACACACATATACATACAAACACATTTAACTGCAATGACCACACACATACTCACATACACATACATACATACACATACACGCATACAGCAAAAATTGAAAATAAAATTGTAAGAAAAACAAAAGACAAAAACAAATTTTTTACCAAAGATTTAACAACCTGCCCTTTTTGTTTAAATCCATTCTGAAGGAATTCAGAGCAACGGGATCGAGTTGAAACAGACCTTTACTCATGTTAAGGTTATTTGTAAGTTGAATTATAGCCGACTCAAGAATATTTCTATTAACAATGTTGCTAGAGTGAAACAAAACTGAAACATTATTCCAATCAATACAATGGGATAACTCTGACAAATGGACAAAAAGGGCACTGGACAACTGTCCCGTTCTAACGGAATATTGATGCTGTTTTACACGCGTTTGCAAATCCTTTCCCGTCTGACCTATGTAAAAGGAATCACATTGCTTACCCCAATTTTATAGATAATGCCTAAATTATTGGTAGGGCTATTTTTTACTATGATGTTTTTCACAATATTGTTATATGAAAAAACTACACTGATATCCAAAAGTTTAAGTACATTAGCAATGCCTAAGAAGCCCGGGAAAAATGGAAGTACTAAAATATTCTTTGACAAGGTGCGAGTGTTATTATTCACACGATAGAAGGTTCGTTTAGCCTTATTAAGACAAGATTCCATGAACGCAGATGGGTAACACAACTCACTTCCAATACCGTTGATATTTTCCAATTCGGCATCGATGTATTCCGGACTGGCGATCCTAAGAGCGCGGAGAAACATTGAGGAAAATATGGCCTTTTTAATAGGGGTGTCATGTCCAGAGTAAAAGTGTACGTAGGACAAATTGTTTGTTTTTTTCCGATAGATACTAAACTTAAAACACGGGCTATCCCTATGAACACGCACATCCAAAAACGGGATTGAGTTGTCTTGTTCCACTTCTAAAGTAAATTTAATGGAGGGGACTTGGTCATTTAACTGAAGGAGGAAGTCATCCAGGTCACGATTCATGGGCCAGATACACAAAATATCGTCGACGTACCGCAACCAAGGGATGCCAACCCCCAGGATTCTCGGAATGTAAGTAATTTCAAAAAACTCCATATAAATATTGGAGAGAAGGGGCGACAAAGGGTTGCCCATGGCCATCCCAAAAACTTGTTGATAATGCTCGCCATTGAAAGTGAATTTACAATCCTTGATACAAAGCTTAATAAGCTCCAAAACAGTGTGTGCAGGTAATGGTAAATCATAATTATGTAATTCTCTGGCGAGAAAGTCAAGCATATCATCAATCGGCACTTTTGTGAACAATGAACAAACGTCGAAACTGATTAATCTATCGTTGGTATTAATGCGAACATTATTCAATTTTCCTTCGTGGTTTTATTCATCATAAATACTTTTCACGTGTCACTTTCGTGAAATAATTTTTCATATATATATATATATATATATGATGAATAAAACCACGAAGGAAAGGAAACACAAAATGGTGCTCAAGCGCTTTCGTCTAATGACATCCTCAGGAACACTGAAGTACATCCATTTGATCTTGTGCTGAAAATCGATATTTTTCCTTACAAATCTGTACGCCTCACTGGTATTCCTTTAAGGTTTTAATTTTTAATTTTTTAATTTTACTTCTCTGTTTATTGTATATATATGTATGTATGTATGTATGTATGTATTTGTATATATAGATATGTATGTATATATGTATATATATAAGATGTGTGTGTGTGTATATATGTTATTTATTTTTCTTTTTTTTCTCTCTGTAACCTATATATAGGCTTAACCTTTTTATGTACTTCAGTGTTCCTGAGGATGTCATTAGACGAAAGCGCTTGAGCACCATTTTGTGTTTCCTTTCCTTCGTGGTTTTATTCATCATAAATATTTTTCACGTGTTACTTTCGTGAAATAATTTTCATATATATATTTATATATATATATATATTATATATATATATATATATACACACAGTATATAAATGTTCTTTTGAAGCAATAGTAAAAACTATTAGACCGTTTCTTGTTCGAAGCTTAATCTGAGTAGACAAACAAAACCAGCAGTTTTAAAACCTAATGAACAAATTAAAGACTTACAAGGCTTCAGTAGTGAATTTCGATATGCCGCAATTTATCGCCGGCACGTAGCTTGTATGGCACTGGCTTCACAGATAATAACTTGTTATGTTAATAAATATTGTATACAGATGTGTTTCTATTTAATCCTCATTCATTTTTAAATTATGTCTGTGTACACGTCTTAATAAGACTGTTGTTTGCTGAATTATCGCACCCTTATCATAGAAACAGACTGAGATATAGAAGAAGAATGGTAACAATTATCTCCTACACTAAATCCTACAAATGAGACGAGACGATGCAGAAGGGTTCGACGCACACTTTGAAATTTTTTATATATATTAAAACGGTGTCCATAAAAGTTTTATACATTACGTCACGGAGGATGCCGTCATGACCACATTTATTTTTATTTAAACGGCAGTCGCTAAAGTTCATAATATGACGTCATGCACACATTTAGTTTACAAGGATGACGTCACGCAGAATGACATGATGCGCACACATACATTTATTTTTATTTATTTTTGCTTATCTGGGTCCCCCATCCCCTTATCTTATCACCCTTCCCCCTTATCATCCCCCAACCCCCTTTGAGAGATTAAAATTTTGCTCTTTTTCTCTCAGTGGCACTGTCATCCCCTTTTCCCTTCACTTGACACTGGCATCCCTCACCCCCTCTCACCATTTGAAAACATACTACTAGGTGATAGTCTTTCTCTTTCATGTTTATACGCTTTGAATTTAAATTTCAGTATATTTATATCAAGATATAAATATAGATAAGTTGTAGTTTAAAAGTATATCGAAGGTGGATCAAAGGGTTGGCTTTTAGACATGGAAATTCTTTAGAAATTAAGGAGAAACACACAAAATACACTTATAAATATCAAAGGAAACCTTTCGATATACCTTGGATATACTGAAACTACTATTTAAATGCATTTACATTCAGACTACATTTAGGCTCAATTACACTTCATTTTTAAAGTAAACAGAGCGAACAGTGTTTAAAGTGTATAGTGTATAGGAACTTCCCATATTTTTCGTTTTGTAGAGATATCTGACGTCACATCAATCAATATTTTTTTTTTTAATTTTATGAGGAAACTTTCACCAAAGCTAAAAATAAACAAAAAGATACAGGTAAATTTGTTTCAGTTCACAATGCAATACTTCATATTTCATACATAAATTCAAATTTCTACATCATATATTGATAATGTATTCGCAGATCAAAGATTTCAGGAAAAACGTCAAATTTTTATATGAAGCTCAAAATGTTAGTTGATTTTCTCAAAAATTGTATTTTATTTCTTGAAAACGTTTATTTTCTGATTTTATTTTTGTAGAAAAAGGATTTAGTATGTCACAATACCTTTTTTCACGATTCGCGATACACGTATTAGCAGGAAAGACCTTTCATATATTTCTGATATACTAAATAAACATCTTGGCTGTAGAAATAAGTTTAATACATCCAGTATAAGTTCATTTTTGCTACAATTAATGTGAAAGGTATGACGTTCAAAAAATCGAAAAGGCAATTTATGACGACAAATTTCAAGTTAAAAATATTTATGCAGTCAGATTTGCAATCAGCTTATTTTCTTGTAGAAGATATAATAAATTTGATCATGTGCTGTCGTAATACTCGTAATTAATGTTTTCCACAGTCGCGAAGAGGATGAAAACAAAAAAAGTTCATTGAAAAAGATTGGAGACTCTTTCATTGCCGGCATCAAAATTCTTTTTGAAGAACGTAAGATATAACAGTAATGTAATGATCCTTCTGTGTACATCCATTTAATTTTTTTTGCCAACGTTAATGTAATTAAAAAGTAGAATAGATATTTTTATAACACTATGAAACTGCAATGTGAAAAATAAATAAAAAACGTTCTTAATATTTTTAGTTGGCACCACAGTAGTATGCCCACAAAATGGACGAGTGCAAATTGCAATGCCATGTCGATCAATGTTGCAAAGGGGGGAAGGGTGTAGGGGGTAATGGGGGGAAAGGGGTTATGCAGCAAGGGGGTTGGGAGGTAACCTTCCAAGCTGCAAGGGGGGAGCTTTGAGGGGAGGAGGAGGATGACCTCCCCCGAAAGGGGTAACCCTAACCTAGGTAAACCCTAACCTAAGAAGAAGGTAAACCTTAACCTAACCTAACCTAAGGGAGAGACTAAGAGATGTTCTCGCTGGCATGTCACAAAGCATAATGAACCAGCCTCAGCTGACTTAGAGGGGGTTGCCATTTTAATGGTTGCCAGATAGCGCTATTTATTTATTTTAATTATTTATTTATTAATGAAGAAAGGAGCTGTTCTCGCTGGCGTGTCACAAAGCATAATGAACCAGCCTCAGCTGACTTAGAGGGGGTTGCTATTTTAATAGTTGCCAGATAGCGCTATTTATTTTATTTATTTATTTATTAAAGGCAGAGAGATGTTCCCACTGCCACGGCTCATAACATAATGAAGCTTAATTTATATATCATTAACTTAATTGGTATACATATATATTGGCAGGGCCATATAAATAGAGTAATTCAGTTTATATATCATTAACTTAAATGGTATACGTATACTGTATTTTAATCTTATTAATGCCAGAAAAGAGATGTTCATACTACCACGGTTTATAACATAATGAATTGTCCAGGGCAGATGCGAATTATTGAGCCATATTAAGAGAGATGTTCCCCAATGAAACTTAATTTGTATACAAATATATTGGCAGAGCCATATTAAAAGAGTAATTCAATTTATATATAATTAACTTTGAGCCATATTAAGAGCGGAAATGTTCAGTTACCCCTTATATAACAAAAATTCAATATCCCCAAAATTAACTTTGAGCCATATTAAGAGAAGAAATGTCCAGTTATCCATTATAAATATATATTGGCATCGTCATATTAAGAAAGTAATTCACTTTATATATCATTAACTTAATTGGCATACATATATATTATTAATGCCAGAGAGGTGATGTTCATGGTTTAATGAATTATCCAGGCCAGTTGGTAGCGCCACCAGCTACCAGCGGCAGGAATGATGGCGTGTCAAAATGTTTATATACACCCAAAAGAATTAAATAATGGAGAGGAGAGATGTTCCAGAGTCACCTCAGATACCCTGGTCGGCATCACAGCTGACTTAGAAGCCGTATATATTATTAAAGGCAGAGCCATATTAAGAGAGTAATTCAATTTATATATCATTAACTTGTTTGGTATACATATATATTATTAGTGGAGAGACGTTCCCAATGAAACTCAGCCAGGAAGGCATGACAGCCAGCCAGTTGGTAGCGCCACCAGCGGCAGGTATGATGGCGCGTCAAAAATAATAACACCCATTTAACCAAAAGAATTAAATAATGAATAGAGATGCTCGAATCAATTGACTTAGAAGCCGTATACATATATATTGGCAGAGTCATATTAAAAGAGTAATTCGATTTATATATCCCTAACCTAACAGTTATTTCTATCGTTTATATGACGCGTTCGGTGGAGAAGGGGCGAACGCAACATTTTCGAATTATGCCACAAAATGCGGTTAAAGTTTGTAAACTTTAAACCTTTGTATTTTTCCAGTTTATTGAAATGTTGTATGAATTTGAACACATATTTGAGTAAAATATTGTTGTGTAATATGTCGATATAATAAGACGCCAAGAAATTTTACAATATTATTTATTGATAGCTTCTGATGTTAACTGGTGTAATCCATTATTTGGTCCTCTTCGTCGAATGTTGTATTACCTGCTTCAACTGTTTCGGTTTCTTCCAGTTCCTTTAACAATCTTGTATAATAGTTCACTGCAGTTGCAGGCATTAGGTCTGATAATTCTTTGAGATCTTTTATTTTTTCCTTAGTTATTGGCAGCAATTGGGAATACTTTGGTTGCAGTGTCTGCTGGGCTAGATTGAATAAACTGACACTGTAGGATTTTTTCCCTTTCTGCAGTCTGACGGGATGGCTATTATCTGGGGTTGTGCGCTATGCAGTAGATATTACGTAGCCTTCTTTGTGTTGAAAGTCAAATATTAACTTTCTTGCATCTGTAAATTTAGTAGTTGTTGATTTCCTAATGACAATGCACGTTTTTAGGACGTCAAAATCGAGAAAATGAGCCTGTTTCATTTCTACAACTAGGAAGCGCTGCGAAACGGCTGTAGTTATGGCCGTAACATAATCTTTTTTGGTGTAAATAATATTGCTGTAATTATTTTTTATATATTGTTCAATTTGGCCAAATTGAGCATCAGAGGGCATTGTCGAGTGACCAGAAAGTAGATAGATGTGTTCAATGTGAAGCAATGATGCGGAGTGAATTTCTCTGAGATACATTAAAACCTAAATTTTACCATGAAAGAGTGCAGACTAACATCTAATTTTTTGCATAGGTAAAGCAAAGGTTTTAAAGGATAATTATACGACAAAAAACTCATTTTTCGAATTTTGTGGCGTTCGCCCCTTCTCCACCGAACGCGTCATATATCCCGTACAATCATTCATTTAATCATTGACCCATACTAAAAATGTTCAAGCTCGGCCAGGAAAGCTGGTAGCGCCACCAGTATGATGGCGCGTTTATATATACACAAACATATATATGGAGAGGATGCCCGATATTAATTAAAGGAGAGATGTTCCCCTTAGAAGGAGTGTATATTATTAAAGACAGATGTCCCCCATCAAAAGAACAGTTACTTAATCGGCACAGTTAATGCTCACACTACCCAAGCAGCCTCAGGCATTTATTTATATACTGGCATCATTCAAACAAATCTTAGTATACAAATCACCCCTGCTCTTTCAATTATTTCATCCTAATTAAAACAAATCTTAATAAACAAATTTAAACCCCTGCTCTTTCAATTAATATACAAACCAAATGGAGAAGTGGCAAATGAATAACCACTTGATTTACTTGTTTCCATCCAAAAGAACATAATTCATTTCAAAAGTCCTTGCTTCAATTCAAAATAATATAATTCATTTCAAAGTCCTTGCTTCAATTAAATATCGAAAAAAATTAGCACATCATTCCTTCATTTAATAACTCACAATAATTTCACTCCAAAGTCCTTGCATCAATTAAATTTCCAAAAGAATTAGCACATCATTCCTTCATTTAATAAATCAAATAATTTCACTTCTAAGTCCGGACGTTTTCCAGTTTATGTACCGTTTTTCATATAATTTATTTTTGCTTCTTTTCAGATCAAAAATGAGTGATCAAAAAGTTATAATGTGGGTTAGGTTAGGTTACGTTAGGTTAGGTTATCAACAACTCATTTTTGATCACTCATTTTTGATCTTAACCCTAGAACACAAACCCTAGGACCGGGTTACACCATCACAAACCCCAAGTGAATTTTACCCATTTTCGGAAATTAATATAAAAAGTTCTAATCGTGCTTTATTAAATGTATAGAAATAAATTGAAAATATAACTCTTGTACTTTAATTTCCTGCTATAAGAAGTTAAAAAAACATAAAGTAAGTACTGTGATGGGTAACTTAGATAAACCTTACTCACAATGCTTTAATACTACCTAACCTAACATTAAAATCTACTGTGAAGTTAATACTGCAGCTGCAGAGTTGAGCGTTGGCCTACAGTCACCCGAGTCATGAGAGCCTCAGCTGGCGCAGCCACAAGCCTCCTGGATCGCTACGAACTGTAGTGGAGATAGACAAAAACAGGGAAATTTTTGAGAGGCGAAAACTGACTTATGTGCACTAAATATTTTTTGTAGATATTTATTCATCATTTATGAACACTTTTTCATTGCAGACAACTTCAAAGAACATTATAACTTACCTGGTATTATACACAGTCAACACAGACAGGGCAGAAGTGGCGAGGGCACACAGGTCCACGACATTTGCGGCACCTGTGCCGCGTCTTCCTGTCGGACCCCTTAGGGCACATAACGCAGCGCACCAAGGCACCACTACTCTCTGCTACCACCGTGTCTGCCGGGCCTGCAGCAGTGCCAGGTGAAGGGAGGTTGCAGATTGTGCAGATGAGTGTCTTGAGGGGGCGTGACAGGAACGGCGAGTCGAGCCTCTTCTCTGCCCAGGGCGTGATGAGTCCCAGTGCCAATATTTGCATATATTTCCTCCTGATGATCCTGTGGCCACCTGTCCTAATTGCATTTTCATTGTGGATGACCCAGGAGTTGAGTACACAGGTGTTCAGCATCCCATAAAACACACACAGCGGCCATCTCTTGGTCTTGCGTCCACAGGAGTAGTGGGCACACATCTGGTCGAATGTGTCCACACCACCTTTCGTGTGATTGTAGAACTCGATGATCTCCGGCTTTCCTGTGGGTCCCAGGGCTGGCTGTGTGTGCATAGAAGACAACAGCAAGACGAGCTTCTTCTTGGTCTTGGACTTTGTTGGGATATATGTCACCAGAGTCATTTCCTTGGTGAAAAGGAATGCACTTGACCCTAGCCTGCGACTGGCCGTTTCCTTCATCTGCGACGGTATCTCCTTTTTATTTCCCCTGACCGTTCCAACAAGGGTCATGCCACAGTCTAAGAGGTCCGTCACTAAGGACACAGACGTGAACCAGTTGTCTGTGGTTACATTCCTTTGTGTCTGGTGGTATGGCCTGGTCAGCTCCTTGGTGTAGTAATGGCCAAGGTTGATGCCCTGCATGGGTCTTGTCCCATCCTTCCCCAGATAAGGGATCGCACCCACTAAGTACTTGCTATTGCTGTCATTGGCAAGAACAAGCTTGATCCCGTATTTAGCCGGCTTGTTGGGGATGTACATTCGGAAGGGGCACCTTCCTCTGAAACCAAGCAGCTGTTCGTCGACAGTCAGGTTCTCGCTAGGCACGTACATCCTCCCACAATTTCCTATAAAGTTGTCCCAGATCTTCCTAATGGCTGCGAACTTATCTGTCTTCCGCCTCTCCTCCCGTGTGTCAGGGTCATCAAAACGCAGACAATTCAGTAGGAACTCGAATCGACCCTGAGACATGGCCGCACGGTATGTGGCTGCGCCGGTGCAGGGGTTCCACATCTCTGATGTTGATAGATGATTGTCCCTCTGGCAGCCACTGAAGATGATAACCCCCAGAAGTGCACGCACCTCGGCTGGTTCTGTTCGAGAGTGTGTTCCAGTCTGCCGGCCGTACTTGGCAGCCTGCAAGTGGATTCGCTTGTTGCTCCATTTAACAATCTCGTCGATGATTTGGTCCTCAAACAGCAACGTGAAGCACTTGATTGGGGTGTCAGCACTCCGTGCCTCCGCTGTTGGCCCTGTGGTCATGCCGGATGGAAGGATGTTCCGTGATGGAGTTCTCATCGACGAACGAGACTGTGGCCGGCAACTCCACGTGAAGCCAGAAGTGCTTGCCAGGGTGCTGGTGTGGAAGTCAACGACTGAGGGAACATCGTCGTCCTCATCAGGGCGCCTTTTTCTTCCCCTACGAGCAGCCGGGGCATCAGGAGAGGCGGCAGGGGCATCAGGAGAGGCAGCATGGGCATCAGGAGAGGCGGCAGGGGCATCAGGAGAGGCGGCAGGGGCATCAGGAGAGGCGGCAGGGGCATCAGGAGAGGCAGCATGGGCATCAGGAGAGGCAGCAGACGTAGAGGCACCAGGGTCTGGGTCGAACACATGGCGGCTGGTGATAGGCCTAGCTGTCACGTGGGGCGAGCGTGGCTTGGCTGGTGTAGACGTGTGCCGTGGTTTTTTCCATACACGGCGTCTGGTCTCCTCATCACTATGACTACTCTCATCATCATTTTCACTTGGTTCAGGTACATATTCTTTGTCAATGTCACTATCATACATGACCTCATATTCTAGGTCATCTTCATTCTCTTCATCATCAGTTTCACTATAATCAGGTAATTCCCCAGTTGTGTTCATAATTCTTTCAAGCGCCTCACTTGCGTAATACTTCACCTGTTTATTAGACATGATTCTTGCAATAGTAATAGCACTTTAGTACACCTAGAATGTTATAATCAATGCCTGTAAAGAAAAATAATGTAAATAGCAAACCAGAATATGTACACCACTGCAAACCTTGGGAGATTTCCACCCGCTAATAATTGCACCTTGTATCACAAACGTCGGGTGAAAATCATCCAAAATGTACTCTACAGGAAAAATCAAGCGAGCGACACTTAAACCACTACCTCTCTTGACCACGGCTAAACACGCTAAAAAGAAATACCATGTTTTGAATTATAAAACTTCACTTTCTCAGACAAAATATTAAGACCCGCCCATAAGCATCGCTTAGTAACCTCGGCTTTCTGAAAGTGTAGGGGTGGGAGGAAGACTTTTCTTCATCATGCCCCATTCTCGAGGGAGCGTGCTCTCCCCGTACCTATAAAACGCGTGACAGAGCCATATACAATTCAGTTTGTTTTCAAACGGTGCATACAAATTTTAAAAAAATGCCGTCAGACGAGTGTAGCCATTTTGTGTAGAAGGGATTTTTTTTGAGAGCACAATTTTAATAAATTATTATTTTTATTTGAAAGGTCGGACTTTTCCATTCATGGGTGTCTCTAGACGAATTTACGTCACCTGAGATGTTTCTATGTTGTGATTCTGTAAGTAGCCAATTTTTATCTATATATCGTCGCTATATACAGTAATATATATATATATATATATATATATATATATAATATATATTACCCATTCTCTACATATGTGTCGTTATTTTTACAGTGGTGTAAGTAATTCAGCCTATTAAAACCCTTACATAGAACGTCTTTTAAAAAGATCTTTAATATTATTTTAGGAATGCTCCAACTGAATGTTATTTTTTCTATTTTTAGGGACGATCATACCGAATATGAAATTATAGGAGCTATAATGTAAGATTTTATTCGTGTGTTGCACTTAATGATGTTTTTCTGTATCGATATATCTGATGCAATTTGAGTGGCCCATGAATTTCATTTAGCGTACACCTCACAGTTTCATGTAATATATATATAGTTTTAAGATATTTAACGTATCCACTATTTTTTTAAAAGCACTGACACGGACATTCTCAGGAGTGTATTGAAGTATGAAAGAGCAACATTGCCTCCCTAAACTATTGACCTCACCGGGTGAGAGTTCAAAACGTCTTTTGAACAATAAACTTTAATAAACTTCGTTTATACTCTACCAATATAAACTATAAACAGCATTATCCACTCTAACAGCGGCATTCACACCTCACACACGGCTATCTGTCGCAGCCAAAATAATATCGCAACATATACACAACAAGCTAACATTCTACTTAATCACTACGCAAAGATAAGTCACTTAAAAAGAGACAACAACCAGAAACACGCAGACAGACAAACAGCCAGAAACAAGAAAACCTACAGACTCGACACGACCATTACACCCTTCAATACAGGCCAGACCACTAAGATCATCAAAAACATTAAGAATTCGAAGGCTACTGGACCAGACAACATATCTAACATACACCTTAAACACTTGGGTCCACAGTGAATACTAGCTCTCACAAACATCAGCACATATTCATACGAACACTGTATTATTCCTGACACATGGAAACAAAGTAAAATCATTACACTACTCAAACCAAACAAAAATCTAACAGAACCAGCTTCCTACAGACCCATTACTTTACTATGCACACCTTCCAAAGTAACAGAAAGACTAATCTTACAAATCACCAACCCACACATACCACTATCGCCTACTCAACATGGATTCAGACCTCACCACTCAACCACGACATTACTCACTAACCTTACGCAGCATTTCATGGATGGCATCAACTCCAGACAACCAGCTCAACGTACACTATTAGCACCAATAGACATTAATAAAGCATTTGATGCTATCCCATGCTTCCCTCTCATAAACAAAATACTCAACACAAACACGCACAATAACACCAAAAGGTGTCTGAGCAACTATCTTTCAGGAAGATACTCACATGTCACATTTAATGGCAAGTCATCCAAAAATAAGCTTTTTCCGAACGGGGTCCCTCAAGGCTCTGTTCTCTCACCATACACCATACACCATACACCATACACCAACTTATACATGCATGACATTCCAACACCCATAGATAACAAGCTTACCTTATCATCATATGCAGGTGACATCACTCTAACATCCACCCACAACAACATCGATACCGCTGCATATAACCTACAAAAATACATAAACAGTATACAAGACTGGCTCACACACAATAGACTCAAAGAAGCACCCACAAAATCAACCATCACCTTGCTTACAAGCAACACAAACGAACACCAGATAACTCCACAGCTTACACTAAACAACACAAACATTCCACACACTCACAAGACCAAAATACTTGGGGTTACATACAGCACATCATTATCTTTTGCCAACCACATTCGGGACATTAAAAACAAATGTACGTCAAGACTTAACACGCTTAGGGTACTAACAGGCACAAACTTTGGACACGAGCAAAAAGCAACATCACTCATATACAAACAATATATTCGCTCAGTTATGGACTATGCTAGCCCATGCTGGGCACCCATTATCTCGAACACACACATAAACACCTTACAGACAATACAAAACAACGCACTTCGTATCATTACAGGATGCACTCAAACAACACCAATAGAACACCTGCACACAGAAACAAAAATACTGAAAGTTAGGGAACATTTAAACATGAGGGGAACACAATTCATGGCAGCAGCGACAACTAACCCACAACACCCTTGCCACTACATGTACAATCACACACCGACACCTCGCACCATTAAGGTAACACCAGAGAGAGATTATAACCAAATACTCCATTCCATACCACGCCCCACAGACATCACACAGTACAGAAAAGACACACACACACACACACACCTAACCAACGAAGCACTGACAGATTCGGTCCGAATGCGGTCCTAGGTGCGAAGCCGCCACTCATTGACAGGTCAAATACCAGCCTGAGCAGATTGGATCGAGTTAACTTAGTACGATTCCGATGTGGACATCACCCCAACTTACAGACATATAAACACAGACGAGACAACTCCACAGACGACACCTGCCATCTGTGCCAGGACAAACCACAAACAATTGAACACATTATGACAGACTGTACCGCTCTAGCACAACACAGAACACAACACAACATCACTCGTACGCTGAACCTCTGGTCCACTCCGGAGAGGGCGATCGGTTACCTGCGTGCGCCGGCTTGCTCGATCAGGGTGGGCTGATCGGCTAACCAACAGCAACAACAACAACAACAATAACAACCAATATTATTTTAGGAATGCGCCAAATGAATGTTATTTTTTCTGTTTTTAGGGACGACCATCCCGAATGTGAAATTGTAGGAGCTTCATTGTAAGATTTTATTCTTGTGTGCTGCATTTAATGATGCAATTTGAGTGGCTTATGAATTTCATTTAGCATATACTTCACAGTTTCATGTAATATATATAAAAAATAAATAAATAAATATATATAATATAATATATATATATATATATATATATATATATATATATATATATATATATATATATATATATATATATATCAGTGGGTTCTAGGACAGTTCATACCAGGACAGCTCATACCAGGACAACTCATACCCAGACAACTCATACCCGGACAACTCATACCTAGGACAACTCATACCTAGGACAACTCATACCTAGGACAACTCATACATAGGACCAGAAAAAAAAATGAAAAATTAATGAAAACATTTATTTTGTAAAATTAAAAATTAAATTTAAACATTTAAATTCATGCAAGTTATATACAGTATATATATATATATATATATATATATATATATATATATATATATATATATATATATATATATATATATATGATACACACAGACCGTGCATGGAACAAGGAACTCTTCTGGGATAATTAAATCCACTATAGTCTGAATAAGTAATGGTAAATGACAAATACCATAGTTTTTCTTTTTCATGATGCAAGCCCGACGTGGGCAACGGGTCTCTCGCAAAGAGGTCCCATAGATATAGCTTCCCTCACCAGCTATCTGCAAAGCAGACAGGATCCAGCTTTGGGACATGGATCTAGGGTTTAAAGCAGCCTAGCCCCACTACATTTAGAACCTCAATATAAGTAAAAGACTCGTTGCATTCACGTCGGATTGAATAAATCAAAGAAAAAGGGGCAACGAGTCTTTTACTTATATTGAGGTTCTAAATGTAGTGGTGCTAGGCTGCTTTAAACCCTAGATCCATGTCCCAAAGCTGGATCCTGTGTGCTTTGCAGATAACTGGTGAGGGAAGCTATATTTATGGGACCTCTTTGCGAGAGACCCGTTGCCCACGTCGGGCTTGCATCATGAAAAAGAAAAACTATGGTATTTGTCATTTACCATTACTTATTCGGACTATAGTGGATTTAATTATCCCAGAAGAGTTCCTTGTTCCATGCACGGTCTGTGTGTATCATAAAAAACTCAGGGAACCATTGGGTTCATTGAATGCCCAGTTAGGTCAACTGTACGCCCTTGACGATTGGTTAGGTTTAGTCGTGATATTTTCGTTAAAACTAACGAAAACATCACGACTAAACCTAACCAATCGTCAAGGGCGTACAGTTGACCTAACCGGGCATTCAAATTTTATCTTATGTAAATAATGGTTCTCTATTTATTATATGTTTGCAATAAATAATAAATTTGTTGTTATTGTTTTCTTATCTTATTTTGGTTAATTTGCAGAGTTTAAACTTTCGGGGTGGATATAGATGAAAAGATCAACATTGGGGTGGTAATTGTTGAAGAGAGTATGAGTTGTCCTAGGTATGAGTTGTCCTAGGTATGAGTTGTCCGGGTCTGAGTTGTCCGGGTCTGAGTTGTCCGGGTATGTGTTGTCCTGGTATGAGCTGTCCGGTCACGATATCAGTGATGTAGGTCTCGAGTTCGTCTCGGTCTCGAGACCGATCTCGAGACCCAATTTGCAGATCTCGATCTCGATCTCGGTCTCCGCTATTTAGATCTCGGTCTCGATCTCGGTCCCTTACTTGTAAAAGTAAGGGACTGTAGGTATTCACTAATCAGTCACCCTGTTTTGAGTTGCCACGTTTGTCTTGCGGGGGGGTGTGGGTCTGGTTTTTTTTAGGTTAGCGCTACAAATTTTTTTGACCAAACCAACCCCCCCCCCCCCCCCCCCCCACCCCCGTCAGATTAATTTTATTGAAAATGGAAACACTAAATAGAGAATTATATATATTATATATATATATAAGTATATGTTATAAGGCCACTTAGTGTTGCCAAACGGCGTGTCAACCTCTGTGGCGTGATAAAAACGATTATCTTCCCATCCAATATGTACATGAAAAAATAAAATGCTTCACACAAAAATAATGCAAGAAATACAGCATAAAGAAAACAGTACCGATAAATTCAATAAAGCATAGCATAACTTAACATAGTCTAATTTCCATAGTAGTGTAAAACAAATTGAAAGGGCATGAGCTTGGTCTCGATCGCGGTCTCGAATTTTAAGGGTCTAGATCTCGGAACGTAGATCTCGATCTCGAACCTTTGATCTCGGTCTCGATCTTGGTCTCACAGGATCAGGTCTCGGTCTCGGTCTCAGTCTCGGACTTGGTGGTCTCGACTGCATCACTGATATATATATATATATATATATATATATATATATATATATATATATATATGAAATAGGATCCCTCCTAAGGAGACGTAATTTTACATTTAGGATAAAAACGAAGACGTAGAGCAAGAAAGTCATTATATTTGGCTGCAGCCAAATATAATGACTTTCTTGCTCTACGTCTTCGTTTTTATCCTAAATGTATATATATATATATATATATATATGCTCTATGCAGCACGCTTTACAAAGGGGAATTTGCGGTCTACCTCACTAAACATGAGGTTATCATTAGCATCATAGTCGCACAAATCTAGCTTTTTTAAGAAGTCCGAATATCTGTTCCCGCGAGCTAGAAATGAAATAAAGCACAGGCAATGGGGTCCACACATATTTGAGAAAAGCGATTGATATCTTTGCGGGTTGCATACAAATCTTTGTACACGTAGCTTTTATATAAAATCCATAATTCCGGGTTCGAGCCACAATTGCATTGCTAGAGAATCATAACAGTAGACACATTCTCTATTTCTAACAAATATAGCGAACTAGTGGGTACCCGGGCTACCCAGGGGGCTCGTGTTTACTATAAATGCAGCATTTTTCTTAATCCATTGTTTCAGTCTTTCATTTTTCGCATAAGTACCGATGAATATGTCTCGTGTGAAACAGTCCCACCTTCATAACTGCTCGTATGGTCATTTCATCCATTATTTTAAAAATCGCCAGATACGTTTCTGAAGCGATCAATCTCGATGACGTTTTGACTTTCTAAGTAAAACAATACACTTATAGGGTTGGTTAATGCCTCGCCAAACTCGAATCTTATCTCGAGACTACCGTGTGTCTGTGGATTCAGATGGGTGTTCGCGCTCGCACACTGATCGGCGGATAGATCAAAAACATACAATGAGTTTCCATTTATAAACTCATCTATAGTGTCCCCCGACCCAAAAACATCACAACCATTAATATCGCGGGATAGATTGTGGTACGCGCGTGAACATAAAGAAAACTTTGAATCTGTAGAATATTTCACCTCCAAACCACCATCAACAGATGCACCGTTAATGTGTAAATTTATGCTCTTCAAGACAAAATTTTGGAATTTGAAGATGGATTTCTTATAATCACCTACCATGGACTTATGGTCGAGCAAGCCAATAAGAACACGCTGTGGGAGAATCACCAAGGCTACATTTTCTATCTGCTTGGGTTACACCTGCAGTGACGGTATACGTTTTTAAAATCACCCGTCTCATCGGGTATTTAGCTATATCTTTCAACAAATGCTTTACAGTTTCCATCTGCCTCGTGGCAGATAGCTTCACGCGACGAACTCTAAGATTATTTAAAATGTGTACAACAACCGGTTTAGCAGATTGTTCGGTACCCTCATCCAGATTTAAACATATCTCGGGGGCTGTACGTGTAATTTTAAGCCGCATTTCAACGCCATTCAAAAGCAGCTTATCTTGTGAAAAAAAATCCGAATGGAGTCGCGCAAAGCAATTGTATATTTTCTTTTTTGAATTTTTAAATTTATTTTTTAAGCTGGTCATCAATTAAGGGAAGTAATACCCCTGAGCAGCCAAATGTGTCTCTTTTGCATCTCTCGTAAAATTTAAGACAGTTTCTAAATAGGCTCTATAATGATGATGGCTAGCTCCAGGCGATACGTTAGTTTGATTCAGGTACACATCACACTGGCTTATAGGCGTGTGTAGGAAGTTGTTTTCAGGGTATACAGCGTAACCCTCTTCAAAATCTGTGTCGTCCGAATGCGCAATTCTTAATTTAGTGTAAAGAAATACACTCTATAGGCGCCGTCGTTGATCCAATAGCGTTGAGAGGATGAATTGTGACGAATTCGGTCGCCACAATACTCGTCTGCGTTGGTGGCACGTCAAAGAGATTCAACTCGGATTTGCAGCATTCCGAACTGTGAGGATGGATAAAATGAGTCATAGTATCCGTTAGTGCACCCTTCCACGTCAGTTGTACAATCAGTTATGGGAGGCCTCTGAAACAGATTTCCCTTATATTAGTTTTTAAAAAATAAGTCCACGACCGGTTTCATACGCTTGGTACATCTCTTTGAAGTCTTTCTCCGCTTGCTTTACACTACAGTTTGGATGCTTAGCTTTCTTTTTTTTTCCTTCGTCGTACAGTGCGTTTTCTTTCTCTTTTAGATACCTTTTGCCTTCTTCCTCCACCGCGCATTTTTCTCTTTACATCTTCCACGATCTCATCTCGTGTACGTCATATCATAAGTGTTTTCTTAGAGGTTCTTTAGGCTTACTACCAGCCATTATATCTTCAAATGTGTTAAGTCCTGATTGTAGAGCCTGCTTTCCAAGATATTTGGCACTACTTTTCAGTAAGAGCACAGCAGTACGTAGTATAGCCGAAAAAATTGACCCGATCCCACTTCCACTTTGGTATCTCACCCCACGGTAGATATTAAATGGTCTCTGTGTCATTGTGTCATAACACTCCGGAAGTGTAGCTTCACAGTTAAGCTCCCATAGCTGAATGGAAACTTTTTCCCCTCAATCGTTCTTATATATATTGAGATGCTGGTTAATAGGTTAGGTGCAACTCTGACATAATGAGGCTTATCATATGTGATGCTTAAGCTCTTGCCTCTATGATCAGGGATGTGTCCAATGCGTAACAAGCGCGCCTGGGTATCCCCAAGAAATTGGTGGTCCACGATATCACTGTAAACATAGCACATGCTTGGGGGAGGGGGTCCAGAGGTTAATTTCGACAAATTTATTAGGTACAATAAGAAGGGGTATTCGTGCTGTAACTCGCGAAAAGTGTCTCTTTGGAAGGTCCCACCGTACCTATCCGTGGGCATAATTTGGAACAGTTCATTATCCTTAATATTTCTATTAATAGTTGATTTTAGCATCAAAGTATGGGCCGGCTTGTCTATGTTTACGGCTTCAAAAAGTAAATCGGTGGTGAGGTATGACCTTTCAAAACTCTTATTTAAAGCCCCCACAATATCCGAGACTGTGTCATATTGGCCAGGGGCTAGTGATACTTTTGCGCTATAGTACTGTCTCTCCCCAAACTAGACTGAACGCATAGTATCATCTAAAGTTAAACCTATTTTTTTCACACTCATCGGCTCTTCTAACAACCAGAAAAACAACCTCGTTCTTTTCAACTGTTAAAAATTTGGTGTCCAGCTGAAATGCGCACAAACCAACCTCGTATGATCCACTCCCCAATTCGATAGGTCCATGCAATTCTGTTATGAAGCTGGACAGGGTGTTGTCAGGGTGCACGTCCAAAGAGGCTGAAGAGGGGAGCGTGACGTAGAAGTGGTTAGGCGTCATCTTGTAAAATAGCCAAGTTTCACTATTGCTTGAGCTTTTATATAGGAGGTTGAAGCTTTCAGGGTACCCTAGCCACTTCACCAGATTCATCTTTCTCTTCCCTGTAACCTTACTACTTAAATTTTTCTCAATTTTAAACGCTTTTTTTACCTAAATTAAATACCACTTTCTGCATCTCTTCGCCATAAAGGCCTCCCTCAACTTCCTCGCCATTCAAATCTCCAACGTAATACAGCATCACTTCGCTTTTAGGCCTCATAGATCTAACTTTAAAAATCTCCTGAGTCCACCCTTGATCAAAACCTTTCACAAAGTCTTATTTCCCGCTTGTGACAACCTTACATAGTCATTGATTTTGAAACGAGAGCAGGGCGTGGCGGTACTCTACAGTTATCAGGCTCTATATGGTGGTCTCTCTTTAAAATCTCATCAGGAGATGTGCCAATCATGCAATGCCGTGACCTATTGTAGGATAAAGCCAGAGGCTCCAGAATGTTTATATATCTGTATGTATTTTTATGTGTGAAATAACGATGCATACGCTCCTTTATGGTACGCTGAACTCTTTCTGCTAGTGATGCCTTATGTATAGAATTGGACGTGCAATAACTGATGTTAAACTCCTTCAACATGTTCTGGAAAGCTCAGCCTATAAACTCTTTACCCAAATCTGTACAGAAATAACCAGGAATCCTGCTTTCTTTCAACATCAGCGCTTTGGTCGCCTTAGCCACTGATTCAGTCAATTTATTCTTAAGTGGGACAAGCCACAAGTACCTAGAGAACACGTCTATTATAAACAAAATATATCTATACCCTTCATTATACACTGAATACCTCTGCATGTCTGTTAAATCCGCCTGCCAAATAGAATCAACCGCTGCTGCTAAAGTCTTGGTAGTCTTAAACCTCCTTCTCACGGGTTTATGTAGTGTATCGGCATCCTGTTCAAGCAAAAACCTCTCAACATCTTTTCTCTCTACACCTCATCATATACCCCCTTGTACAATCTATTAACACCACCGTAGGATGCTGGATTAGAAATGTCATAACTTTTTCTTAATATGCTAGCCATTTACGTATTTTAGAGTCGCTCGGGTAGGGTTGTCCGTTGGTGGATGGTCTCTTCTTCTTCCGAGATGCTACCGATGGAGGTGACGGTGTGTTCAGCTGTGGTACCTGCGATTCTTCCCCAAAGTCTTTTAACCTGTTCTGGTTACCTATCAACGTTTTTGGAAAGTTTATTTGCTGCAGTCTAGCTTTAATAGGCCCCCATCCGGTTGGCGAAAGTCTATCCCACTTTCTCACCAAATCATGCACGCTATCAATGATGTTCGAACCATGTACCTTTGACCCTCCAACAACAACCTCGCCTGTATCGGACCAATGTATAATGGGGTCCTCACTCAATAGATTGTAAAGCCTTATACCTTTATTCCTCAATGTATGAGGCAGGCTACTTTTTAATACATGCTCGATCTGTTGCGATCCGTTGTTTTTCGATTGCTCGTTTCTAACCTCGGCCTCAGATCCGGCAGCATCGGTACTATGTCTGATAACTATGGGTACCTCGGCCGGTTTCTTATAACCTTCGAACTCTTGAAGAAATTTATGTAGAGCTTCTTGATATAAAATTCTTTTCTCGTCAGAGGGGTTCTCGCTGCTTAATAGATTCCTCAATTCATTCTCCATTCTTTTAAGCCTATTTTTCGCCGGATCTAGTGGTGAATCCTTTGTATTTTGTAACGAGGCATCCACCTCGTCTGGAAGCACGACCACTTTCTTCATTATATTATGCTCGACAATAAAGGAATCAAAACTGAAAACAAAATGGGGAGGAACGAGCCACCTCTTTGCACAAAGATTCGTTTTTTTCTTTCCCACACTTTGTTTTTTACGAGCGAGTGCACGTATTATGCTCTTGTAACGACATAAGCGCGCCTTCTGAGGGGGTTTCATTGGTACATTGCATTTTATAACGTTAAGACAGATTTCACAGACGCATTTTAAAAAGTCTGAGTCAATTTTTTTAACAAACAATCGCTGTGGAGTGCGTAGTAGTCGTCGGTAAATCTTTATTAATTCACGATATTTCTTTAACTTCCTTGTCATTCTGGGATGTATACCGTTTCAGCGTCGTTCTGGAATATATTCGTTCCTAGAAGAACCCTAAACGTGTTTCGCGGGTGAAGGTCACAAACCAAATAGCCATAACGTTGACTTGTAACTTCTTTATAAACTTCCAAAACTCCTTACGCTGATTCGGGAACATTTGACTGGCTAATAACCCAATTTGTGCCACATTTCTACGCTGGGCGAATAAGATTAGATAGTGTGTATTTAGCGGTGCATCACGCATGTATCTATTCTTGAAAAACAGGTTTTGATTGATGAAGAACATGCTTATATTAAGATGATGGGAGAATACTTTAAATTTCTCAGCAAACGTTTTGTCAATTTCTAACATGAGATAGTCAGTTACAATAACCGTGCGTTCATCACCCTTTATAGAACTAACATCGTAAACACCTTCGTGGAACAAAATGACATCTTGGTACTCACTGAATACGGCTTGGTATGTCAAATAACACCATATGACTTTGTGCACAAAATTTGAGAACAGTTCATCCTTATCTTTAATGATTTTAAGGATAAACACAGTTTTGCCACACCATGTAGGACCGGATATAATGCATGTAGAAGGACTCGGTGAACCTAAATTTTTCTACAGATTCTATCTCTAACACGACACACTCCTAAGTGTAGCCTTTACAGAATATAACAAAATTTTAAGTGTTGCTCCTTATATTCTTGTTTTTCTTCTTCCCCAGAACCGTGAATGACGAGATACAACAGCATGTCGCTACTATCGATATTGCTGACGACGATAGTGTGGTTACAGACCCCCTCAGCGCCCCGACAGATGTGGCAAACCCAGCAGCAGCATCCCCCCTCGTCAACTCCGGAAAAAGAAAGTGTGTGCATGAAACATTTTCCCCCACAAAGCGCATAAAGTCATCAGTAATAGAACCGCAACCCTCCACGTCTTACGGCACAACTCCCTCAGTAGCACCATCTAAAAATAATAAAGTTGTACCACTTACCCCTATTCTTCCGAGCCTTCTACCTCATCAGCCACCGGTATATCATTCGAACTGCTACGCAACGTTACCGCCACCCCAACCCTGACTAGAAACCGATACATAGTCAGGCTCGATCCCCAAGTCGTGTATAGTAGCGGCTATGAACACGGACTGCGACGCATGATTGAACGTATTGTGGAGTTTGCTCTTCAGACCAGTGAGGGGCGTGAAGTCAGGACGCGTCTGGCGCTCGGATTCGGGTCAGATGATGCCGATAGAGACGCTGTTTGGGCTGCAATACCCTACAGGCATCTAGCTGGTGTAAATGTAAAGTATATCTTGGGACGTATAGTGCAAGCCGCACAAAGCGGTACTGGGCTTAATTTGGAGAATTTTACGATTAATATAGACCATGTCTACAGACCTGAAGGCCACTACGCAACGCCTTATACCCTTAACTTCAATTCTCAGGCTATTTACCGACGTCACATAAACTCCGAGCGTGGTTGCGGCTTTATAGCAGTAGTCTTAGCTCATATGTTTGCCGTATTAAATACACGGGTCAAGCAGATTTGGTTACCAACGGTCGTGGTGCGTGCCCCTAAACTGGCTGTGGACTGTAAACTTGATTTTAACTGTAATATAGGTCCTGAGGGTGTTGAGAAGGGTAGAGCAGGAAATGAATGTTTGTATAGTTGTATTTGGAATGGATGATCGCCGTAGGACTGTATGTTTTTAAAAGCGGTGTGAGAGACCGTACAAGACCCCTACTTATTTTAGGCTTGTCAGGAACAACGTATGTCCCAATCCGTAATATAAGGGACCTTTACGCTAGTTATGATAAAAGTCGAAAATATGGAAGGCATCATGATTTGTGTAAGGGTTGTCTCGAGTTTGTGGATGATGTAGTGAAACATTGTAAGGAATGCCACATGGTATGTGAACAGTGTAAGAGCCCCAGGTGTGAAAGTCGTGCAGTTGAAGCTGAGAAGCGCGACGGTAATGTATGTAAGCGAGTGTTTTTCAGTAAATGTTTTGCCCTCCATAAATCGAACGGCACTTGCAGGATAATGAGGATTTGTGGTATGTTTCATATGATGGATAATAATTGGGGGAAATTCACGCATAAATGTGGTGAAATTCACTGTTCTACATGTCATGAGAAATATAAGGCGGATGGAGTAAAGCATGTATGTTATATGAAAGATGCTAAGCCTAGAAATAGACCTTGTATAACTGTGTACTACGATATAGAGACTTACACAAACCCTGAAACAAAAGAGGTTATTCCACATTTACTCGGAAGTCAGACTATTTGCGCCGAATGCACGAACAATGAATATGATGATTGCCCCAAATGCGGTAAGCGGACAAACATTTTTAAGGTGTCTGCAGGAGATTCCCCCGTGAAACTCTTTGTGAATTACATTATCAAGCTGGCGGATCAGTTAAAAAAAATGACTGTATATTCTTGCTCACAACGCCGCAAAATTTGACACACAGTTCCTCTATAAGGAGCGTACTTCCCTTACACATTCCTCACTCAAGACACCTTAAATTATGTCGGTCCGCCACCCCCTAAACACTATTTTAACTATGAATGTATGACTACAGGTGAACGTGAAGATTTTGATCGCTACTACAGCAGCTTTAATGAAGATAACCCTTACAATATAGCGTATGAGTGTGAACGTTATTGTGTGAATGACGTGCGTGTACTTAGAGTGTGCTTTCAAGCCTTTAGAAGTATGTATATAACCCGTTTCAACTGTGATCCACTACAAGCCGCAACTACGATCGCCTCATTATGTTTTGCTGTATTTAAGAACAATTTCATGCCTAAAGATACGTTGGCCGTTATTCTTCGAAACGCCCCGCGCAGTTATGGTTATAAGGCCATTTACTGGCTCACACACATACAACAGCAGACAGGTACATATATAAAACACGCTCGCCACACGGAAGAAGATGCCATTAAGATGAATGGCCGTGTTTTTTGGGTGGACGGTAAATGAGGATCCAGTCACTGGTGAGAAGACGGTGTACTCCTTTAACGGTTGCTGCCGTAACAGGGACCTCCATGGAAGATCCGCCGACAGCCTCGCATGGACCGTACCCGCGACCAACTTATAAGCTCACAATTCACTCACAAGGTTTTGTGGGAGCATGAATATGATGACTGGCTGGAAACCGATGAGCAGTATCGTGAAGAAATAAGAGCCATCAAACACACAATGGTGGTGGACCCCCTCAAAAGCAGTGGCAACTTTACTTTCTGCCTACGGCCGGGGTGAAGCTTCACTACTACGACTTCTGCTCACTATACCCTTACGTGATGAAGAACAATCCGTATCCCGTAGGCGCGCCTGAAAAACTTGTGGGTCCATCCTTCCCTACCATCGAGGAGTTCTCAGCCAACTTGAGTGAGAGCTACTTTGGGCTTTCTTTCGTAGATGTGCTACCCCCTCGCGATTTATGGATGCCGATCTTGCCTGTTGTTGTAGACCACAAGCTCATGTTCCCTCTGTGTGTAAAGTGCGCAGAGGAGAATAATGGGGATTGTAATCACACGATCAACCAGAGGAAGATCAGAGGGGTATATACAAGTCTTGACTTTGTCCCTAGCCCTCCGTTACGGGTACAGAATACTAAAGATATATGGGATGTGGAGGTTTCAGAAGCTCCCCAACCTTTTCACACCATATATAAATACTTTTTTGAAGGATAAAGTAGAAGCCGCAGGATACCCACGAGGGGTTAAACCGAAGATGAGAAATCGGCGTATATTCAGCGCTACCATGATCGTGAAGGGATACAACTTGACCGTGCCCAAATTGTGAGGAACCCAGGCAAGCGCTTTAGTGCAAAGTTGTGCCGAAACAGTCTTTGGGGCAAGTTTGCTCAGAATACAGACAAGGGGAATGTACATCTAGCACAAAGTTATAGTGAAGTCTGGGATTATGTGAACACCAACGATAAAGAAGTTATAGAAATCGTGAATGTTGGTAATACGTACATAATAAGGTACAACCGGAACGAATTGGCTCCACATACATCATGTGTCACAAACATACCTGCAGCCAGCTTCACAACAGCCTACGCACGTATCAAGCTGTGGCATTATTGGGGAATTCCTTGGGGAGTTGACTGATGAGATCAAGGATGAGTATGGCGACATCGCATACGCCGATTCTTTTGCCTCAACAGGGCCAAAAACATACGGTGTACGCGTGAGGGTGGGGGATGAGTACAAGTACGTCGTGAAGGCTAGAGGTATCACACTTAACCACGCCAACGGCCAGATCGTTAACTTTGAATCGCAAAAAGAACTACTGGGGTTAGAAGGCGATGGCCAACCGCCTCATCTGGTTGTGGGGACTCATAACTTTAGAGCACAGAAATTAGGGGGCGTGAAGGAACTTAGGGGCACGAAGGTCTGTCGTAACACCTACAGGAAATGATACCAGGTGCTTGACATCCACAACACTGTACCCTTTGGGTACCATGGTCCTTGGATGATTTATTTATTACGTGTATTTGAATATACTATGGGCACCAATATATTTTGCCCCACCCTTTTTTCTTAGCTAAATAATAGCCCATGGGGCTGAAATGTCTTTTGGGCCGTAAGTTTGAACTTTCTGCGCTTCACATAACCGGATGTTTTCCAGTTTGAACCTCCCCTCCTTGTATAAAACCGCTTTTAAACGCCCTTATATAAAACCGATGGTTAACGCAGTTTCGAAAATGGCGTCTGATAGTGATGTGTGTCGTAAACAGAGACCTGTTATCGAGTTCTTAACCGCAGAGAAGGAAACAGTTCGAAATATTCATAAACTTCTACAAAACGTTTACGGAGATGCTGTTGTTGATCGAAGCACAGTTGGACGCTGATCTAAACGTTAGATCATCGGAGAGAGGGACAGCCAGCCTCGATGATGAACCACGCAGCGGTCGCCCGGCATCGGCTGATATCTCACACTATGCAGCGTACTAACAGCATCATTCGATCAAATCGGAGCGTCACATACAAGGAGCTATCACTGGAGCTAGGAATTAGTGAAGGAAGTGTGAATACGATAATTCAGCAACTGAGATACTCAAAAGTGTGTTCACGCTTTGTTCCTCGCCAACTTCCTGAAGATGACAAAGCCTAAAGAAAAGAAATTGCTTCTGAGTCTTTGGTTCGATACGAGACAGAAGGAAATTACTTCCTTTCATGTGACTGGGGATGAGACTTGGGTACACCACTTTGAACTTAAAACTAAACGCCAATCCATGGATGGCATAACGCAGACTCCCCACGCAAGAAAAAGTTCGAAATGGCTCCCTCTGCAGGAAAGGTTACGGTCACCATCTTCTGGGACATGAAAGGGGTGATTCTGATGGGCATTATGAAGAAAGGACAAACAATCAACTCAGAGGTACATATTGCTACCCTACAGAGACTCCAGAGACGTATAAAGTGAGTTCGACCGGAGAGAAAATTGGAAGACGTCCTTCTTCTGCACGATAACGCAATACCACACAACAGTTTGCAAATAATCACAAAAATGCGCTTGATTGTGTTACCCCACCCTCCATACAGCCCGGATCTGGCACCTTTAGACTTCCATTTGTTTGTGCCAATGAAGGATGCTATTCGTGGAAGAAAGTTTCAGAGTGACGATGAGGTTGTTGAGGAGGTTAAGAGGTGGCTCCATCGGAACCCAGTGGACTTTTACCAGCAAGGAATAAAGGCCCTTGTTTCGAGGTGGAGGAAAGTCGTAGAAAAGGATGGAGACTATGTGGAAAAATAAAAACTTGTAAAAAAGGTGTGTAACTACTTGTGTACAAAATTTCTGAAACTTACAAGGAAACTTGGAAAGAAAAAAAAGGTGGGGCAAAATATATTAAGTGGCCCTCGTATATACACCATGCATTATTCGATGATATGTTTATTAAATAAACCACATTTCAATTAGCGTTTCATTTTCTCTTTTGTGTGTGTGTGTGTACAGGAAAAAATTCTAAGCTCCGCCCACTGTATGGTTAATAAAAGGGTCATGAGACTCATGCTACTACCTGGGCATATCTCTACCCCTGCGTGCCCTGGATCTTAGACGTGTATTTTGAAGAACTCTCGCGTGGACGATAAATAGTGATGGCTATCTTTGATATGTCGTGTTCGACATTTACGAAATGGTATTCGATAAAGTCTACAGATGTGGTGGATAGTGAAAGAATCCCTAGCCCTCCCTCCTATGAGGCTTTAAAGGCTACATTGAACCGTGCGAAGCGTGAGAAGCAAGAGGTTCAAATACTCTATGGATATTTTGGCGAGAGCATTGCGGGCTTTCGTGGCACAAACGATGTAAGGGACTACGTCGTAGGACTAAACTGCGTAAAGGAGTACATATACCGTGAAGTGAAAGAAACAATGCGTGTAGAAGAGAACAGTGGGTGTGGGTAGTGAGCCTTGTTGATGATTGGTGTGGCAGGTGGTTTTATGTCATGCTGCATCATACCGAGTACGCATACCCTGCAGCTGAAAATATAAATCTTTTCATCATGGACAATCTGAAATGTTTTTATCATTACATTCATATATATCATGACGAGGTTCGCAGTGAGGTTGTTGCTAAAGGTGTGTGCGAGTTTTTAATATAGTTTAGAGACGAGTATCGCTTGTTAAACAAAAAGAATAAATATGGCCACATGTTTCTCTCAAATAGTTCGCCGGAGTGTTAATATGTATAAAATGAACGGAAATACTCATCTGCCGGTACGATTTAGAAGATTACTTCAATTGTCGTTATCCGCAGTGAAGAAGAATTCACGGTTGAAAGGCTCGGATCGAAAAGAATAAACCCGCGATTGGAGAGGAGTGCTTATAAACTTGAATTTAATAATGATGTTGTGGCAAACGATGACCTCTTTGTATGTGCTTTTGAGTGTATTCTATCCGTGTTTAAAGAGAGTGATAACTTGCCGCCCAATTGTAAAGTGGGCACAAAAATAGTGTTAAACGAGCTGAAAGCCCTTTATATAGAATATAGACTTCCTCATACTTTGAGTAGTGAAATAATGTTCAATCGTATTTATTGTGTAGTACAAAGCAATGAGGATGTAACTGTGGATTCGATTACGTGTGAGTTTAGTATTTTATTTAAAAACTGTCGAATTTAAAACGCGCGTATTTTGTTTTTGATGTATATATTGGAATTCTTCTGCATTATTATTATTCTATATATGTGTATTTGGATTTCTTATATTATTATTTTTGATTGTATATTAGGCCGGGTCGAAAATGGGAAATTTTTTTTTATTTCTTAAAAAGTACACTATGTGAGAAGTTTCATTTTTTCATCTTAACAAAATATTAAAATATCAAGCATGTGCTACCACTGCTACCCGTAGCACATACCCCCCTCTTTACCCTCATATTTGCATATATTTAAATGGGGAAAAATGTTATTTCATAAAAAGTACACTATGTGAGAAGGTTTTTTTTTTAATTTAAGAAAATATTAAAAAATCAAGCATGTGCTACCCAACTACCCCTATCACATGCCCCGCCTCCCTTTTTTACCCTCATATTTGCATATATTTAAGTGGGAAAAAATGTTATTTCTTAAAAAGTACACTATGTGAGAAGGTTTTTTTTTATCACTTTAACAAAATATTAAAAAATCAAGCATGTGCTACCCTACTACCCATATCACATGCCCCTCCTCCCTTTTTTTATCTTCATATTTGCATATGTTTAATGTTGTTATATGTTACGTGATAAGTTTTGTTTAGTGCTTGATATTTTTATGTTTCAGATAAACAGAAATAATTTTTCAGATAAATAGAAATAATTTGTATTCGCTTTAATTATAATTTGAATTATCATAAATTATAAATTACATATAATTTGATTTTACTTCTGAATATAAACTATGACTACTAGAAGCAAGTCCTCAAATGCAGCCTTTGGATATCCTACGGAATTCCCAGCAGCCATGACTCCTTCAAAAGCAGATGTTGTGAGACACTACCTTTTTTGTGCGCCGTCGTGAAGAAACTAAATCAAAAGGATCAGCAACTGCTAATGATTGTTACAGGGTTGTTGTAAAAGATATTGAAGACATTTGGATGAAATTTTCTTTTCCTACGATTAACACCAAAGGTATCTATCTTAAAGTCAGTCGACTAATAGAAGAAGCCTCAAAATTGAACAAGGTGCCGTTACATCGAAGAAATTAAAGTTTTGCCTTAAAAGTAGCTCAGTATGATGAAATGTTTGATATATCTTCTTGTGAATGCTATGATAAGGGAATTGATAGGAAATCTTGCAGGTGTAAGGATAAAATACCAATGGCAGAATGGGAATCTTTTGTGGGTCAAAAACAAAGAAAAAATCAGTTAGGACCAATTGATCGCTTGGCTAGTTCAACAAAGAAGAGATCTTTAGCAAGAGCCCAAGAAGCACAAAACCATCAACTAAAAGCACAAGAAGAAATGACTGAAGCCACCTATGTTTTACCATCGGAATTTATAGAAAATACCGAAGACATGGATGTAGATTCAGAGAGTCAGGATGTAGATTATGAGGCCGATTTAGAATTGACTGAGAATATTCAGAACAGGCACTCCTATAAAAATCTAGCATTAACAGCATATCGTTATCGTGTAAGTTGTAGAACTGTAGCTGCAATAGTCAATGCAGCTTTAAAAGATATGGGGATCCTTAATCACACCAACATGCTTGACAGAAATAAATTAGAAAGAGAAAGAAATCGCATGGGTGAAACAAATACTTTTAGGTCTAAATCCAAAAATATGAAGATGGAGTGCCTTGGATTTGATGGAAGGAAAGATAACACCTTAAAGTGGGAAGATAAAAGAAAACTATGTTATTGTGAAAAAACCTGGAAGCATCTTTGTAGACCATGTCACACCAGATAATGGAATTGCCCGCTGCATAGCAGAAGAGTTGATAACTATTATTACAGACTCGAACAGCACAGATACTATCAAAGCTTTACTGTGTGATGGTACGCCTGTAAATACAGGAAAAATTGGTGGAGCCATAAAACTGGTTGAAATTCATCTTAACAGACCAATGCAGTGGTTGGTGTGTGGTGTGCCTCTTGCATTTGAATGAGCTGCCTTTTATGCACGTCTACAAAGCCATTAATGGTAAAACAGCAGGTCCAAATACTAAATGCAAAAAACTTCACTTTTCTACGTGAAGGTCAAAATATGATAATAAAAACCCACTCTAATAGACAGAGTTTATTTCCACAACAGATTCGATGCCCACTAGCATTCTCTTCGGGTGGCTACAGAAAAACGAATGAACCAAAAACAAGAGGGAAAAACAGTCCAGGAACCATTAAGAAATTCGCACCTAGGTTACATCCCGTTCACCCGACACCGGAAGGGCATTTTTTTTGTTTTATTAAAGGGACCCGCTTATAAGTACATTCGCACAAATTTAAAACTATCCTGTTCAATACATACAGATTCTACTATTTTATTTTTTTTACATAATTATTACATTTATTATTACATTTATTACATTTAATATTGCGTTATTATTTATTACAGAAATTATAAATTTATTATTACATTGATAATTACATTGCTGTTTATTATACAGAAATTATAAACCGAAAAACGAATGAAAAGGCGAGGAGGAAACAATCCAGAGACCATTAAGAAATTCGCACCTAGGTTAGAGTCCGTTCCCTCGACACCAGAAGGGTATTTTATTAAAGGGTCCCGCTTATAAGTACATTCGCACAAATTAAAACCATCTTGCTGTTCTATACCTACAGATTCTATTATTTTGACATAATTACTGCATTTATTATTGCATTTACGTTTTTTAACATTTATTATTATTACCTTTACACTTATTACATTTATTTTATTACCTTTGTTATTACATTTATTTCCACATTTATTACTTCCATTATTACATTTACATTTACGTTTATTATTCCATTTACATTTTACCGAAAAAACGAATGAAGCAAAAGCGAGTAAGGAAACAATCCAGAGACCTTTAAGAAATTCACACTTAGGTTAGAACCTGTTCACCCGACACCGTAAGGGATTTTTTGACCAAGAATCTCATTAGAGGGTCCAGCTTATAAGTACCTTTGCACAAATTAAAATTATCCACTTGTTCTATCCATTCAGATTCTATTATTTTTCGTTTGACATAATTATTGCATTTATAAAGTAACTTACTTGATTCCCAATCTACAGCATGATCATTTTGGCTGGCGTGATAAAAAATTGCATTCGCTGTAAAAGTTGTGATTTAGTATACGTAGAAGCTGGAAGAAATATTGAAACCCGTATCAAAGAACACAAATATGCCTTCAGAAGTTGTAATACTAATAATGCAATTTTTTATCATGCCAGCCAAAATGATCATGCAATTGATTGGGAATCAAGTAAGTTACTTTATAAATGCAATAATTATGTCAAACGAAACATAATAGAATCTGTATGGATAGAAAAAGTGGCTAATTTTAATTTGTGCGAAGGTACTTATAAGCTGGACCCTCTAATGAGATTCTTGGTCAAAAAATCCCTTACGTGTCATGTGAACGGGTTCTAACCTAAGTGTGAATTTCTTAAAGGTCTCTGGATTGTTTCCTTAGTCGCTTTTGGTTCATTCATTTTTTCGGTAAAATGTAAATAATAAGCGTAAATGTGAATGTAATAATGGAAGTAATAAATGCGGAAATAAATGTAAATGCAATAAATGTAATAACAAAGGTAATAAAATAAATGTAATAATAAGTGTAAAGGTAATAATAATAATGTTAAAAAACGTAAATGCAATAATAAATGCAGTAATTATGTCAAAATAATAGAATCTGTATGCATAGAACAAGAAGATGGTTTTAATTTGTGCGAATGTACTTATAAGCGGGACCCTTTAATAAAATACCCTTCTGGTGTCGGGGGAACGGGCTCTAACCTAGGTGCGAATTTCTTAATGGTCTCTGGATTGTTTCCTCCTCGCCTTTTAATTCGTTTTTCGGTTTATAATTTCTGTATAATAAACAGCAATGTAATTATTAATGTAATAATAAATTTATAATTTCTGTAATAAATAATAATTCAATATTAAATGTAATAAATGTAATAATAAATGTAACAATTACGTAAAAAAAAAATAATAGAATCTGTATGTATTGAACAAGATAGTTTTAAATTTGTGCGAATGTACTTATAAGCGGGTCCCTTTAATTAAAAAAAAAAAAAGCCCTTCCGGTGTCGGGTGAACGGGATGTAACCTAGGTGCGAATTTCTTAATGGTCCCTGGACTGTTTTTCCTTCTTGTTTTTGGTTCATTCGTTTTTCTGTAGCTACCCGAAGAGGATGCCAGTGGGCATCAAAACTGTTGTGGAAATAAACTCTGTCTATTAGAGTGAGTTTTTATTATCATAGGTCCAAATATTTTTGTAGGTTCAATTGGGAATAAACTGAAAACAGATTTAACAAAATTGGAGGTAGTCAAATATTCTCGCGTAAAGGGAAACATTAAAGGAATTCCAGCAAATGTTGTGAAGGAGCTAAGCAGTGATCAAAGATATCTCTATGATATGCGTCTGGCAGTGCAAACTGGACACACTTTTCAAGATGTGTCCACTCGATCCCCAGGTACCCTTCACCATGCTCGCTGGCTAACTCTAGCCAACAGGGTCCTTCGATTATATATTTCAACGCCAAATCCCGATAAAAACCTTCAAGATATAGTCAAGATTATTATACAATTCTATGCTCCAGGATGGTTTTGGGTAAAATCTCATCCTAATGCAACTGATGGTGCATATAACTTTTGGCATTTAATGTGCTTGCTTCGAAATTTAGATGAACAACATAGATCAATCATAGAACCATTATTAAAGAATAACGCTTACTTTGCCCACCCAGAAAATATACTCATATCAATGGTAACTGAGAAGAGACTAGAAATTAGGGAGCAAGCTATGCAGAAAATCATCCTTTCAAGAACAGGATTTTCAGGTACCAGAAACTTTGAGTTGCCTCGAACCCTCAATTTCCAATCTACTGACTATACCGAGATGATAGATTGGCAAAAAGAGATCATTACTCCTCCACCACTACTCTACTAAACAATTTTAGCGACGATGAGCTACGACAGGCTCGATGTAAGCCACTGGAGATAGCTTCTTTTCCATGCCACAGTCAAAGTGTGGAAAGGGCAGTAAACCTAGTAACAAAGGCATGTCAGGAAAGAATAGGATATGACAACCGTCAAAAGTTTATCTTAAAATCATTAGAATGAAGGCGAAAACTGTCCACGTTTGAATGGAAGGCCCAATGGAATGAGTAAGAAACATGAAATAAAATTCCCTAATGATATTGAAAATTTCTTCTTTTGATGTGATAATGAACAATGAAAAAGTGAATTGAATTTTAGCACAATTATTATGCCTCTAATTTTTTTCTTCGGAATATATTATTGTACTTAATTAATTTTCCTAATACTGTACATTATTAAATAAAATATTATACGTTAATGAAGATTTATGTCCTCAAAAAACCTGAATGTTGAGTAAGTCTCGTATAAATGGAATATTCTTCAATATAGGTCAAAATGTGAAAAATTTTGCCAGGGGTAGGAGGCTTTAAACATCGAAAATAATATATGAGGGGGTTCCTGTGTTCCATTCAAACCCCTCACAATATTTACCTTTTCAATATAAAATTTCTATCCGGCCTATTGTATATACAGGGTGTTTCAGGAGGATAGGTCAATACTTCGGGAGGTGATAGTATCGGTCATTGTGAGAAAAAAAGTTCATATGAACATGTGTCTAATTCTGAATGGTTACGGAGATAGATCTGTTTGAATCTGATGCGCGCGCAGCTCTTCCTCCCCCCGCGGTGGTCCCATTCAATGGCCACCATGGTCTCTAGACCTCTTTCCGTTAGATTATTGTTTGTGGGGGTGGATAAAAAGTCAAGTTTACAAAAGAAAGATGGATGCACGAGACGAATTGCTCGCGCGCATTTTGGATGCTGCTGCCCGCATAAAGGAACGTTAAGATCGACTCAGACGAACAACACGCGATCTTCGCACACGAGCTGCAAAGTGCATTGAGGTTGACGGTGGGATTTTCGAAAACGTTTTGTAAACTGTAACAAATTTGTCATTTCTGTATCTGATACCATCCAAAATACCAATGTTTAAACATTAAATGTTAGAAACAGTAATTGGTTTCTCTTTCTTGATTACCATTAACAATGCTTTTGTATTTGTAGATTCAAACAGCTCTATCTCCGTAACCATTCAGAATTAGACACATTTTCATATGAACTTTTTTCTCACAATGACCGATACTATCACCTCCCGAAGTATTAACCTTTCCTCCTGAAACACCCTGTATATTCCTCGTTGAAACTGTGTATTTGGAATTCTTATATTATTATTCTTTTTGATTGTATATATATTCCTCGTTTAAACTGTGTATTTGGAATTCTTATATTATTATTTTTGATTGTATATATATTACTCTTTTAACCTGTGTATTTGGGTTTCTTATGCTATTATTATTTTTTATTATATATTTATTTCCTATGTATTTTCGAATAAATAAACAGAATGATGTATTGGTGTTTTATTTAATTCTTTTGGATAATTGCGTGTAAACCTTTTGATGCGCCATCATTCCAGCTGCTGGTAGCTGGTGGCGCTGCCAACTGGCTGTCTCTACTACGGTCTCTTGGCTGAGCATCATTATGTTATGAGCCATGGCATTGGGAACATCTCCTCTGTCCATTAATAAATAAATAATTATTCTAAAAAGCGTTATCTGGCAACCTCTCCATAAATAAATATCTGGCAGCCAAATCAGCTGAAGCTGGTTCATTATGCTTCGTGACACGCCTTACGCGCAAATATACAAAATTAAATATACAAAAATCTAATAAGTTTGTTTAGATAGATATACATAGTGTATATATCACATACATTCAAAACTTTTCTCTCCTGACTTTTTTTATTGCAAATTCATCAATAATGTAATCATAGGACAGCTTCCGGCCTACCTCGCAATTGATGCTCATGATGGCAAGCTCACTCAGACGTTCTTGTGCCATTGTTGACCTGAGGTACTTTTTAATTAGCTTCAGCTTGGAGAAGCTCCTTTCAGCTGTGGCTACGGTCACTAAAAGAGTGACTGCAATTATGAGAGCAATCCATAGGGTTGGATATAACTCTATCAGCTGCTTCTCGTGTATGTAAGTCAGCAATTCCAGTGCAGTTACTGTATCTTCTGAGATGGCAGATCTGATGGCACACATTAGGTGTTTGTTTACATTTTAATTTTTATGAGTTTAACAACAACAAAAATTGCCAGATTTTATATGGAAATAAAATGAATTGCGCTGGAAGAGTTTAAAAAAATCAAATTTGACCCATTTTTTTTATTTCTGTCAATTATTCATTAATTAATTTTTTATACCGCTCGCTGGGGGCTCTCCCCCCTCGCCGGGCCCCACGCACACTGCGTGATTGCGTAATGGAATAACCAGCGCTGGGTTAGGTTAGGTTAAGGTTTACCGAGGTTAGGGTTTACCTAGGTATAATATAGATTTAAATATGTTCAACAACAGTATCAAAATGTCCAAGATGTAATTTAGAATTTTTTTAAACAAACACACAACTACTTTTGAGTGTAAGATATATATATATATATATATATATATATATATATATATATAGAGAGAGAGAGAGAGAGAGAGAGAGAGAGAGAGAGAGAGAGAGAGAGAGAGTATTAAAGAACAATACGATTTTGAATAATTGTAAATTTCTTAAATTTTACTCTATATATTATTCATATTATGTAATAAAATATTACTGTAAACTGTAGGAAGATAGAAGTGGAAAAAGTACAGTATGAACTTACCTAATAGTATTTTGTAATTACAGTTATACTCATACCAATGTAATTTTTATCAAGAAAACTGAGATAAAAATATAAAAATTAACACAGTGCATGACACAGACGACATTAATTGTCTGCATTATAAAGAACCTGAAAGCAAGTTACAGCAAATTTTATAAAGATTTTAGCTCTTTTCTAAACTATTTTAAAAGTTGAAATTACTGTATGCATTAATTTCATTTCAGATTTACCTATAGAACCTAAATCGTTTTCTGGATACTTCGCCATTGGATTATGGATAATAACGTCGTTGATAATCAGCATCAGTTACAAATCCAATTTGAAGGCTCTGTTAATTCTTCCAAAAGTGAATATTCCATTTAGAAATATTAAAGAACTAGTTGAACAAGACGAAATAGGATGGGTTACACTCAAAGGAACATTCTTTAATCAAGTAATAAAGGTAATTGTACCTCCTCGTTAACTTCGTTGCAGTTCCGTGCGTTGGTCTCTCTTCACACGAAGGTCAAGCTAGTGTATAATTTTTAAAAAACGAGATTAAAATATCTATATAATTCAAACAAACAAACAAACAATCTTTATTCAGAAAGAATATATATTACATAAGTTATACAACATTAAATACTGCGAGCGAAACACCACATCTATATACGAGTAGATTTACAGAATAATGGCATTTATGTCTAATTTTGTATTTAATGGCAAGTAGTCTAATCAAAGCATTCTTATCTGAATGTGCCGTTGGGAAACGATGATATTGCTTGTTTTCAAACCGAAACATCTGGTGAACCCCATTTGTTTACACAAAGTGAACTTAATGATTTGGTAAGAGATTTGTGTCTCCCGAAGGATTCTTCAGAGATTTTGGGATCCAGACTTCATGCAAAGAACTTGCTTTCTCCCGGGACGTCATTTTACTGGTATAGAAATCGAGAAAAAGAATTCATCCAATATTTTTCTAAAGAAAATTCACTGGTATATTGCAACAATGTTTCGGAACTAATACTTAAGCTAGGCGCTGCAGTCTATGACCCAAATGAGTGGAGACTTTCCATTGATTCCTCTAAAAGAAGTCTAAAAGGCGTCCTCCTTCACAACGGTAACTTGTATGCATCCGTTCTTGTGGCTCATTCGGTTCACTTGAAGGAAACGTACGAAAATCTTGAGCTTCTTCTAGCTAAGGTTAAATACAAAGAACACGGTTGGCTACTTTGTGGAGACTTAAAAGTGATTTGTATGTTGTTAGGTCAACAACCAGGTTATTCTAAGTTTCCATGTTTTTTGTGTGAATGAGATGGCCGAGCAAGAACTCAGCACTGGGTAAAAAAGGAATGACCACGCAGAGTCAACCTGACACCTGGTTCTAAAAACATTCAACGTGAAAGTTTGGTTGACACGAAGAAAGTCCTTTTACCTCCGCTTCACATAAAATTGGGCTTCATGAAGCAATTTGTTAAGCCTTGGACGAAGATGGAGATTGTGTTAAGTATATGTGTGGTAAATTCCCAACTCTTTCGGAAGCAAAATTGAAAAAAGGAATTTTCGTTGGTCCTCAGATTAGAAAACTGACTTTGGATGAACATTTTGGAAGAACAATGAACAATCTTGAAAAAGAAGCGTGGATTGCTTTTGAACGATGTTATCAGCAAATTTTTGGGGAACAACAAGGACCCAAATTACGAAAACATTATGAACATGCTAAATAAGTTCAAAGAATTGGGTTGTAATATGAGTTTAAAATTACATTTCTTACATTCACACTTGGATTACTTCCCTGAGAATCTCGGAGCACTCAGTGAAGAACAAGGAGAACGGTTTCACCAAGACATCAAAGAAATGGGGAAGATATATCAGGGAAGGTGGGACATGAGCATGATGGCTGATTACTGCTGGATGTTGAAACCGGATACTCCAGAACTTGTATGCATCCGTTCTTGTGGCTCATTCGGTTCACTTGAAGGAAACGTACGAAAATCTTGAGCTTCTTCTAGCTAAGGTTAAATACAAAGAACACGGTTGGCTACTTTGTGGAGACTTAAAAGTGATTTGTATGTTGTTAGGTCAACAACCAGGTTATTCTAAGTTTCCATGTTTTTTGTGTGAATGAGATGGCCGAGCAAGAACTCAGCACTGGGTAAAAAAGGAATGACCACGCAGAGTCAACCTGACACCTGGTTCTAAAAACATTCAACGTGAAAGTTTGGTTGACACGAAGAAAGTCCTTTTACCTCCGCTTCACATAAAATTGGGCTTCATGAAGCAATTTGTTAAGCCTTGGACGAAGATGGAGATTGTGTTAAGTATATGTGTGGTAAATTCCCAACTCTTTCGGAAGCAAAATTGAAAAAAGGAATTTTCGTTGGTCCTCAGATTAGAAAACTGACTTTGGATGAACATTTTGGAAGAACAATGAACAATCTTGAAAAAGAAGCGTGGATTGCTTTTGAACGATGTTATCAGCAAATTTTTGGGGAACAACAAGGACCCAAATTACGAAAACATTATGAACATGCTAAATAAGTTCAAAGAATTGGGTTGTAATATGAGTTTAAAATTACATTTCTTACATTCACACTTGGATTACTTCCCTGAGAATCTCGGAGCACTCAGTGAAGAACAAGGAGAACGGTTTCACCAAGACATCAAAGAAATGGGGAAGATATATCAGGGAAGGTGGGACATGAGCATGATGGCTGATTACTGCTGGATGTTGAAACCGGATACTCCAGAATTATTACATAAAAGAAAAGGAACAACGAGTACATTCGAGACTAAAAGACATAGATCTCACAAGAAAACTCAGGACAGATAAAGATGAATATGTAATTGACGTTAATAGTCTTCTTTCTTTTTAAAGTTGTTTGCATTTGTAATTAGTATAACAAAGCGAAATAGGTACCTAATGTAAATTGAAATAAATAACATTTATTTATGTTGTTGATTTTTCTCTTCCAGTTTGCAGAAAATCCTTATGTGATAGAAAAAAATGGACACCTTATTCGAAATCAGCGTAGTTGAATTATATAAAATCAGTTATTAGCAAGAAAACAACTCGTACAAAGTTCTCATTCGCAGGCCTGTGTAATTTGCTACTGGAATCAATAATAATTAGGGATTGTATGTATAGTCGAACACTTAGACTTGCATAACTTGATTAGAAATATGGAGCACGGTTTTAGGCGAAATAAATCTTGCTTAACTAATCTTTTAGAATTTTTTCAAAGCGTGGTTCAAGTTTATGATAGTCATCGGACGGTATTTTTAGTGTATTTAGATTTTCAAAAAGCGTTTGATAGCGTACCGCACAAAAGACTCGTTGAAAAAAAATAAGGCTCAAGAAATCAGGGGTATAGTAATAAATTGGATAGAAGAGTGGTTGCGAGGTAGAAAACAGAGGGTGGTCGTTGATGGAGTGGAGTCTTCTTGGGGTAATGTAGCGAGCGGCGTTCCTCAAGATTCTGTAATGTGCCCATTGCTTTTTCTTATATATATTAACGATTTAGATGTCGGGCTAGTCAGTACAGTTTCAAAGTTTGCGGATGACACAAAGTTCGGTGGTAGGGCGATAAATGACCAAGATATTGGTAAAATCCAGGAAGATCTGAATAAAATCGTAAATTGGTCGGTCACATGGCAAATGAGATTTAACCCTAGATAGGAATTCACGGGTCCCACAGACCCAACACGCAATTCATTTCTGACCCATGATTTCCTATTAAGGGGTTGACGTCGATAAATGCAAAATTTTACATATAGGTTCGTGTAACTGTAATATCAGGGAAGGAGTTGGCAAACGTAGATCAGGAAAAACATTTAGGAGTTACAGTCTCTGGTGATTTAAAAGTAGCGAAATAAAGTACAGCAGCGGTCAATAAGGTGAACAAAATGCTAGGTTTTATAGCTAGGAATTTTGAGTATAAATCGCGCGATATTATTGTTCCTCTTTATAAATCATTAGTTAGACCCCGTTTGGAGTACGTGATCCAATTTTGGATGCGCAAGGATATAGACAAAATCGAAAGAGTTCAAAGACGAGCAACTAAGATGATTCCGTCGCTTAGGTCAAAGTCGTACGAGGATAGGCTTAAGGAGTTAAAATTGACTACACTCGAAACTAGGAAGCTGAGGGGTGATCTAATCCAGGTTTTAAAATTATGAATGGGTTCGATAACGTAAATAGTGATAGCTTTTTTGAAATATAATAGAACTAGAAATAACGGGTGTAAGCTGACAAGTAGAAGGTTCGAGACAACAGTCGCCAAAAGCTTTTCTACGTATAGAATAGTAAATAGCTGGAATAGTTTGCCAGCGGAAGTAATTAGTAGCACGGCTATAAACATGCTTAAAAATCGATTAGATGCATATGTTGATAGATTATGTATATTTTAAGGTAGTAAAATTAAGGTTTTTGTGGTTCGGAACTCACGTAAAATTATAGGTCTCCTCCGCCGCCACGGAGAACATGCGCAATACACAATTACAAACACCGTTAGGTACACTACTAGACTAGCCATGAGTGGATCCTAGGGTCTTTTCTGCTCTGAAACATTATAACATAACATTATAACAAATTAAAAAATATATATGGAATTGGTGACAAGCGTATATTGCATCATATTTGTCTTAAATACTTGTACTATTGTTTTCTTGCAAACAGTATTTTAAATGATTCTTTGTAATATATTATAATTCGATTATAATTTAAGCTTTCAAGTTCATCATTTTTTCATCTCTGCAACAACCGGAATGAGAAGAAAATACTAATCTTCGGTTTCTGAAGCGCCGTTACTACGTCTTACTGAAGCTACATATCGTAACTTTTAGTTTCCTTATACTGAAAAATATAATAATGTTAATAGATGATATGATCAATGCTCTGCTGTTTGATCATTTGATCAACTGATTTGCTGAGCAACTTTCCGCTGCTGACGTTCTGGGTTTATGAATTAATTATCTTCGTTTATTATTAAAAGCAAATGCTCGAGCAGATAGATGTTCATATATTCAGGTGGTTAAAGCATATATACTGTGTATATATATATATATATATATATATATAGCTTTATTTCGCAAAACCAATACATCAAAACGTGTACATATAAATTTTAAATGATTCCTTCCCTACATACGTCAAATGTATTACACTAGGCAACAAATTTCAACTTTTTTTTTGTTACAGACACGTGAACTACTGATTCCTATTAAAGCGGTGATGCTGATTTCAGATCTGATATCAAAATTTCTCTATCACGTCCAGAGTTTGTGTAACCGAAAACCCCTATTTTTCATTTTTTTTCTCACCCGCTTCTATTACGAAAGCCGTCTAAGCTACTTTTCCGTGCCACGTTTTATGTTAAGCATACTTAAATAATTAGTGAACAGGGATGTCTTTCCTCCTTTATTCTGGCTTAAGACAGACAGCGGAATTCCGCTGGCGGAGTTACCACCCCTGCGCCCAACCATCCACCCAAAGCGCGTTAGTATTTTGTTGTTACTACTGAAAGGCAAATTCCTGTTCTTAAGTGAAACTTTGGTGTGTGTCCTCTTCCTTTGTCGCTTGTAGGATGACGAGCTCTCCTTCTGCAGGAACCAACAATAATCTCCCATCATATTTGGGTTGAAATTACCTTGGTATCTGTTTTCCATAACTGAGATCTGTTGGTGGAAGCGCTCACCATGCTCGTCACTTACAGCCCCAAGGTTGGCCGGGAAGAAGTCAAGATGAGAATGTAAAAAATGAATTTTCAAAGACATTCTGCATCCCATTATTTCATAAGATTTAAGCATGTTTTCTACGAGTTTACGGTGGTTTTCAGCTTTGTGGTTTCCAAGAACATTTTTGACAACTTCAACGAAAGATGTCCATGCTCCTAGTTCATTCTCATTTAGGTTAGATGGAAACGATGAGTCGTGGATGACACTGCGGATCTGTGGTCCAGTGAAAACTCCAGCTTCTAGCTTAGCATCTGTCAATATTCCTTTGAATTTATCCTTTAAATATTGGAAACCACTACCTTGATGATCCATACCCTTCACGAAATTTTTCATAAGGCCAAGTTTAATGTGAAGTGGTGGAAGATGTACTTTCTGAGGGTCAATAAGTGCTGGGTGTTTCACATTGTATTTACCAAAACATGTTCAGTTCTAGATGGCCAATCATGTTTTTTGTAGTGGTTCTTGTCATCTCTGCTGTTCCATAGACACAAAAAGCACATATGCTTTGTGTAGCCCAACTGTAACCCAAGAAGTAATGATACAACTTTAAGGTCGCCACAAATATTCCATGTGTGGTCCTTATATTTGATGAGTCTTAGCAGCAGTTTCATCGATTCATAAGTCTCATTAAGGCCAGTGGCATGTGCTACAGGTATTGAAGGTTTTTCATTGCCGTTGTGCAGTAATACAGCTTTAAGGCTAGCTTTACTAGAGTCAATGAACAGTCTCCATTCTTTTGGATCATAGCGACAGCCAATCCCTTGCATCAGACCACTGATATCGTGGCAGAAACAAACGTTTTCTTCCTGTAAGTAAAATGATGAAAACTGCAAATGGCGATGGCGGAAATGGGAAACTTTGGTGTTTGGTTGGAAAAGATTAAATTCTTGAAGTCTTGAACCAAGCAACTCTGCCTTTTCTTTTGGTAATTCCAAATCGCGCACTAAGTCATTTAACTCCGCTTGACTTAACAAATGTGGGGAAATATTTGCATCTGGAACATATATGCCATCTTTCCCTGTTTCTATATCACTAGCAGAATCTTCAGATGAACTGCTGTCTGTTATCGTTGCTGGTGGAACTGGTGGTGGATTTGTTTCATCATGTGGTACTGGTTTCATTGCTGATTCGCAGTTTGGGTACGTGATCTTTGATTTGTTTTTCTTTGTGAAACCAGCAATCTTTGTCAAACAAAAATAACAATCATTGAAGTGATTTTTCGGCTCACGCCAAACCATGGGGACTGAGAACGGCATAGCTTTTCTTTTACCATTCATCCAAGCTATTAACATTGCATTGCACTGTGCACAGCAAATATGTGGTGCCCAGTCCCTCTGTTGGTCTCCTAACTTACAGTCAAAATAACACTTGTAGGCAAGTTTAATCTTTGTTGTTATGTTTCTACGTTGTGGCTTAGGTGTATATTGTCCACAGACAAAGCAGAAGTTGTCTGGGTGATTTACACAAGCACGTCTATTTGATGCCATTTTGAATTACCATACAATATCTGAAAAAACGTAGAAAGTAATTATTACGATGTGCAAAATAAAAAGAAATACACACCGTAGTACAAAACAAATGCTATAAAAACACACAAGTCACCACAACCTGTCACTTGCTCATCAGCAGAGAGCTTCAACAACCATTCTGCTTGACTGTCACGTAGCGACTGACCGTTGGGCCGTTGCCCGTTACTATGCTCTTGACTCAGTGTTGCCAACTCGGGATAAATTTTATTTATCAAAATTGTTCGAATTTATATATAGTTGGCAACAAAAATTGTTCAACCTTGAAAAGCGTTCATATTACTGGCATTAAGCCGATTAAAACCAAAATCTGGACGTGGTAGAAAATTTTACTAAAGGTGATTTGCATTTTACACAAAATCTAGACGTGATAGAAAAAATCTAATTATAGATTTGAAATCAGCATACCGAAATTAGCTAGGAGCACCTATTTGGTCTTCTGTAACAAAATCTTTGTTGCCTAGTGAATTATTAGCAACAATAGATGGGGGAAACTGAGTAGCGTTTTCCTATTTTCACTTTTAGTTATGAATTGCCTTTTTGGAAATATCTTTAATATATATATATATATATTATATATATATATATATATATATATATATAAAAAAAATATATATATATATATATATATATATATATATATATATATATACATATATATATATATATATATATATATATATAATTATATATATATATATATATATATATATATATCATTGCTCCTATCAGCCATGCTTGCTCATAGCTATATCCCTGCAGAGTTCATGAGGGTATATATCTTGCCCCTGGTCAAAAATAAGTATGGAGACATTCTGTCCAACAATAATTACAGGCCTATTGCTGTCGCTTCCTGCTTCTCGAAACTACTAGAAAAACTCTTGTTACTCCGATTAAATGATTTCCTATGGACATCTCCTAATCAGTTTGGCTTTAAAAGGTCCCACTCAACTGACCTGTGTATCTATGTACTTAAAGAAACAATATCTAAATACATTGACAGTAATTCAACCATTTATAGCTGTTTCCTTGATATAAGTAAGGCATATGATAGGGTGAACCACAATATTTTATTTGCAAAACTAGAAGACAGGAAGGTTCCCATGTACATATTAAATTTATTGAAATTTTGGTATTCCCACCAATCTTTCACTGTTAGGTGGGGCAATGTACTATCCGAGTGTTTTGGCTCCTCTTGTGGGGTGAGACAAGGCTCCTTGCTCTCCCCTATGCTGTTTAATGTGTATATTGACGGATTAATTGCTTCACTTAATGAGGCAACAGTAGGATGTTGTATAGATAACACAAGGATAAATAACTTAGTTTATGCCGATGATATGATGTTAATAAGTCCCTCTGTTAAAGTCTGCGAAGTGTATTCGCAGAAACGTGATATTCTTTTTAATGTGACAAAAACTAAGGTTATGCAATTTCATCCTAAAAGCTGTAATCAGCCAGCTGATATAAGGTTTAAAATGAATGGTGAAGTAATTGAGGAAGTACAAGAGTTTAAGTATTTGGGTCAAACTATTACCAGCTCCTTGAGTGATGACTCGGATATAAGAAAACAATCTCGAAGCCTGTGTGCTAAAGCGAATATGACCATAAGGAACTTTCGTTTCTGTACAAGTGAAGCTAAAGACACACTCTTTCGTACTTTCTGCAGTAATATATACGGTCAGCAACTCTGGGTGAATTATAAAAAAGGTTCTGGCAGAACCCTAAATTTGCTGTACAACAGGTCGTTTAGACTCTTACATAAATTACCCCCGAGATGCTCAGCTTCGCAAATGTTTGCAACCCGCAATGTTCCGAGCTTCCCGGAGGTAACAAGACGTGCTCAACACAGTCTAATGCAAAGAATTAAAAAATCAACCAACCCGATCATCCAAGCTATCCATGAGTCCTGCCATTTATCCTCTAAGCTATGGACTTTTTGGTACGAAAACGTCTGTCTGTAGCTCCACTTAACTTCGACAGTGCAGTATTATTTCTAATCAATTGTATATATTTTTATCCTTAGTGTATGAACTGTCATTGTATTAATAATATTTGTCATATGGACTATAGTCTGCCAATAAACCTTTTCATTTTCATTTTCATTTTCATTTTCATTTTCATTTATATATATATATATATATATATATATATATATATATATATATATATATATATATATATATATGATGCAAACCCACAAGGAAAAAGAAAAATGATTCCAAGGGCTTTCGTGTATTCAGAAGTACACCTCGTCAGGGACGACGAGGTGTACTTCTGAATACACGAAAGGCCTTCGAATCATTTTCCTTTTCCTTGTGGGTTTGCATCATTCATTCATTTCACGTGTTTAATTGTGAAATTCATCCCACATGTAAATATATATATATATATATATATATATATATATATATATATATATATATATATATATATATATATGAAAAATAACTATTCCTATGATTCTAGACTTTTGATACAGACTCTATTTATGAAACAATTTCTCGACGAGCGGCAGAACCAAAAACTCTTGTCTAATGCGTGACTTGCATATATAGAGAGATAAGAATAAAAAAAAGAATAAGGTACTTGGATTTTCATTCAAATATTTGGAGTATTCATATTTTCTTTTTTCCAATTGTTTCCATTATTTTTAATTAAATAATTTTATAAATTTTTCCCGGGCGGTCACCTCATTTTTCATTTGTTCGTTATTTCTCTTCCTCGCGTGCAGAACACTCCTCTATACTTACGTCGTTTCTATACATATATATATAGATATATATATATATATAAGAACCATTTGATTTGCGCGGTGGCAACTTTAGTTGAATAAGGGTCTGTAAGGCAGTGCAGTCGCACTAAAAATAGTTACAGACCTTTCACAATCACATATTCGTTCCAATTCCCATCAGTTAGACCACCCAATAAGATCTAATAACTTTTCAATAATTGCAAAAAACTAATAAACACGATCTACCCCTCTTAGAAACAATACTGATTTTCAAACATAAAACAGATACAAATCTCGATATCCTTCAATAAAAATTTTCTTCATCAACCAACCAAATTAACGTCCTTCAACAAATAGTATCCATCTTTCCCATCTCTCATTCTCTGCTGCGTCTGTGATCAAGTAATTTGTACCTGATTTGTTTCTTTTAAGATTTTATAGATTTTAATGTTTTATATTTTAAATTTATCCGTAATGTTCCCCTAAATTATTTTATAAAGTTTTCACTTAAAATTATTATCATCGTATGGGTTTTTTTTATAATATTTTAAATTGTATTACTTAATTTTATAATTTTATGACTGTTCTAATTTTTAAATTTTAGTTTGTGGTATTTGTGTTGTCCATACTTAAAATTGTTTTAAACTGCATATATCTCTCATTTTAACACTGAAGATGACATTAGAATATATCGAAAACTTTGACTATTAAATGTTTGCATACGGACTAGTCTTGTGGTTCTTTATATATATATATATATATATATATATATATATATTAAAAATTATTTCACGAAAGTGACAACGTGAAAAGTATTTATGATGAATAAAACCACGAAGGAAAAAAGAAACACAAACGGGTGCTCAAGCGCTTTCGTCTAATGACATCCTCAGGAACACTGGAGTGTTTATTTTTATTTCTTTATTCTTTTGCGACCTACCGTTTTTTCAGACAATAATTATAAAAACAAATTTGGTAATTTTTTTTCCCTTATGCATATATATATATATATATATTCTGTATATATTGCGTTTATATTTCGTATATATACCGTATATATGTTGTATATATATTTTATTGTTCTTTATATATCATCTAGGCATCATTTTGTTTTCCAATTTATATTTACTTGTACTTTTTTATTCGTTTGTGACTATAATATGCATATGTGGTTATTTTTTCCCTTATAAATTGGTTGCCTCTCTTAAAATTTATCTTTCAATTTATTATTATTATTTTTTATTATTTTTTTAATAATTAATTTTTTTTTTTTTTTTTTTTTTTTTTTTTTTTGTGACATATATATCAATTTGGCATCATCTATTAAATTGATTGTAAAACTTCCCTTTTGAGCTTGAATTTAGACTCCACTTACAATATTTATATTTATTTTTATTTCTTTATTCTTTTGTGACCTGTTCCATAAACAAGCCATTTGAATTTATATTGAAGGTCGGCCAAAGTGCTAAAAGTGTCTTTTTTATATATATATATATATATATTATATATATATATATATGTATGTATGTATATTTGTGGTTTTTTTATTTGCCTGTTTATTTCTTTATGATTATTTAGGCTGTGACATATATATCACTAAGGCACTATTTGGTAATTAATTTTTTTCAATTTATATTTATATTTATTTTTATTTCTTTATTCTTTTGTGATCTGTTTCATAAACTATAAATGTTGGCTCCTCCCACAATTTTTTCTATGCTTACTATATATATGTATATATATATATATATATATATATATATATATATATATATATATATATATATATATATATATATATATATGATATATATGTATGTATGTTTATTTTTGTAACCTATATATTGCCTTGATCTGTCCTTTCACTCCAGTGTTCCTGAGGATGTCATTAGACGAAAGCGCTTGAGCACCCGTTTGTGTTTCTTTTTTCCTTCGTGGTTTTATTCATCATAAATACTTTTCACGTGTCACTTTCGTGAAATAATTTTTCATATAATGAACACCACGCGTTCCTTCGCCTTGCTGTTCCCTCTATTGTCCCCGTTTGTGTCGGTGTTTGCTTCTACATTAATGAAGGGGCATGCAATTCGGATCCGACGAAAGTTTCTTACTAATTGTCTGGAGGAGCAGGTCCTTCCCAAGTCCCTCCTTCCGATTCGCCTCAGAGAAATGGACGACCATCCGTTCAACAACTTTAGCAGAGTAATTTTAAAGAAACATATTGAAGTCACCAGACAAAATGAGTGGTCCACCTTCAAAAATTTAGGCATTGCCAAACGTAATGTTTTGACTGTTATTCCCCAACCGTGGATCCAACCTTTGTTTGATGAAATTTACAACGAGTTGCGTCGGAGAACTTCTTCACTTCGAAACATTTTGGATCGCAAAATTAAAAGTCTCATTCGAAATAGTCAGTGGAGTAAAAAAGCAAGCTCAAAGTGTGTTTTGAACCTTTCTTCGAAAAACATTAGTGACGATGCAAAAAGTGCCCTTGGATTTGGTATGTCCTTTTATATTGTTAAAAAACCTACTGCTTTACAAATTTGTCATAGTCTTGCTCGTTTTGAAAAACAGTGTAACCTTCCTCAGTTTTTGGTTAACATAGTTAAAGGCCTGGTCTATGGTGCTGCGAATATTTCTTACGAAGATAACTTTCCTAAACGTTTCCGCAATAGCCTTTCACAATTAAAAAAAGATAGTGAGCTCCATATTACTAAAGCAGACAAGGCTAACACCTTAGTCATTATGGACAAAGTGGATTACATTGGAAAGATGAATGAGCTGCTTCAGGACCCCGCCACATACGTGAAACTTAGGAAGAACCCACAGGATGATGTCATCAAATCATTCAATAGTGGCTTGAAACGCATTCTCAAAGATCATAAGGATTTAATTTCCCTTTTTTTGTCCACTTCACCTGCTCTGCCTTATCTTTATGGTCTTATTAAAACCCACAAACCGGGTAACCCTATGCGCCCTATTATTAGCTCGGTGGGCTCTATTACCTATAAACTCTCCAAATGGCTTGTTAATGTTTTGTCCCCCATTCTTGGAACTGTCTCTGATTCACACGTAAAAAATTCCATGGATCTCACTGAAAAATTGAATAATGTTCGCATTAATACCAACGATAGATTGATCAGTTTCGACGTTTGTTCATTGTTCACAAAAGTGCCGATTGATGATATGCTTGACTTTCTCGCCAGAGAATTACATAATTATGATTTACCATTACCTGCACACACTGTTTTGGAGCTTATTAAGCTTTGTATCAAGGATTGTAAATTCACTTTCAATGGCGAGCATTATCAACAAGTTTTTGGGATGGCCATGGGCAACCCTTTGTCGCCCCTTCTCTCCAATATTTATATGGAGTTTTTTGAAATTACTTACATTCCGAGAATCCTGGGGGTTGGCATCCCTTGGTTGCGGTACGTCGACGATATTTTGTGTATCTGGCCCATGAATCGTGACCTGGATGACTTCCTCCTTCAGTTAAATGACCAAGTCCCCTCCATTAAATTTACTTTAGAAGTGGAACAAGACAACTCAATCCCGTTTTTGGATGTGCGTGTTCATAGGGATAGCCCGTGTTTTAAGTTTAGTATCTATCGGAAAAAAACAAACAATTTGTCCTACGTACACTTTTACTCTGGACATGACACCCCTATTAAAAAGGCCATATTTTCCTCAATGTTTCTCCGCGCTCTTAGGATCGCCAGTCCGGAATACATCGATGCCGAATTGGAAAATATCAACGGTATTGGAAGTGAGTTGTGTTACCCATCTGCGTTCATGGAATCTTGTCTTAATAAGGCTAAACGAACCTTCTATCGTGTGAATAATAACACTCGCACCTTGTCAAAGAATATTTTAGTACTTCCATTTTTCCCGGGCTTCTTAGGCATTGCTAATGTACTTAAACTTTTGGATATCAGTGTAGTTTTTTCATATAACAATATTGTGAAAAACATCATAGTAAAAAATAGCCCTACCAATAATTTAGGCATTATCTATAAAATTGGGTGTAAGCAATGTGATTCCTTTTACATAGGTCAGACGGGAAAGGATTTGCAAACGCGTGTAAAACAGCATCAATATTCCGTTAGAACGGGACAGTTGTCCAGTGCCCTTTTTGTCCATTTGTCAGAGTTATCCCATTGTATTGATTGGAATAATGTTTCAGTTTTGTTTCACTCTAGCAACATTGTTAATAGAAATATTCTTGAGTCGGCTATAATTCAACTTACAAATAACCTTAACATGAGTAAAGGTCTGTTTCAACTCGATCCCGTTGCTCTGAATTCCTTCAGAATGGATTTAAACAAAAAGGGCAGGTTGTTAAATCTTTGGTAAAAATTTGTTTTTGTCTTTTGTTTCTCTCACAATTTTATTTTTCAATTTTTTGCTGTATGCGTGTATGTGTATGTATGTATGTGTATGTGAGTATGTGTGTGGTCATTGCAGTTAAATGTGTTTGTATGTATATATGTGTGTATATGTATGTATGTGTGTATATGTATGTATGTATGTATGTATGTATGCAGTTAAACGTATATATATATATATATATATATATATGTGTATGTACCTTACCTTACCTTACAACCTCACAAAGGTTCTGCGCGATGATTTCTCATTTCGCGATTGTCAAGCTTGTATGTGTATATATATATATGTGTGTGTGTGTGTGTGTTTGTATATATGTGTGTATATGTATATATATTTGGTTATGCGGGTATACATGGGTACGTGTATTATTTGTAATTTTTTTTCAATTTATATTTATTTTTATTTCTTTATTCTTTTGCGACCTACCGTTTTTTCAGACAATAATTATAAAAACAAATTTGGTAATTTTTTTTCCCTTATGCATATATATATATATATATTCTGTATATATTGCGTTTATATTTCGTATATATACCGTATATATGTTGTATATATATTTTATTGTTCTTTATATATCATCTAGGCATCATTTTGTTTTCCAATTTATATTTACTTGTACTTTTTTATTCGTTTGTGACTATAATATGCATATGTGGTAATTTTTCCCTTATAAATTGGTTGCCTCTCTTAAAATTTATCTTTCAATTTATTATTATTATTTTTTATTATTTTTTTAATAATTAATTTTTTTTTTTTTTTTTTTTGGTTTATTTCTTTATTTTTTGTGACATATATATCAATTTGGCATCATCTATTAAATTGATTGTAAAACTTCCCTTTTGAGCTTGAATTTATAGACTCCACTTACAATATTTATATTTATTTTTATTTCTTTATTCTTTTGTGACCTGTTCCATAAACAAGCCATTTGAATTTATATTGAAGGTCGGCCAAAGTGCTAAAAGTGTCTTTTATATATATATATATATATATATATATATATATATATATATATATATATATATATGTATATATTTGTGGTTTTTTTATTTGCCTGTTTATTTCTTTATGATTATTTAGGCTGTGACATATATATCACTAAGGCACTATTTGGTAATTAATTTTTTCTCAATTTATATTTATATTTATTTTTATTTCTTTATTCTTTGTGATTGTTTCATAAACTATAAATGTTGGCTCCTCCCACAATTTTTTCTATGCTTACTATATATATATATATATATATATATATATATATATATATATATATATATGTATATGTATATATATATGAATATGTATGTATGTATGTTTATTTTTGTAACCTATATATTGCCTTGATCTGTCCTTTCACTCCAGTGTTCCTGAGGATGTCATTAGACGAAAGCACTTGAGCACCCGTTTGTGTTTCTTTTTTCCTTCGTGGTTTTATTCATCATATATATATATATATATAATTTAGGGTGTCTCTTGTTAGGTAGTCAAAAATTGAAATGTTGAATTATTTTATCTGCGCCCCCTAAAATAGTTCCATTTAGCATAAAAACTAAAACTTGAAAGTTTGACACAAATTGGCTCATATTTAGGGGTCGGCCCCGGCTAATAAAAATGGTGACCATGGCATAATAGCTCTTGACATATGATTATGCTCATTATACACATAATTTCTTCCTTCTTTTTTTAGTTTGATTCGTTTTTATAAGTATAGGCCTTCTTATTTATCATTGATCCTTTTCTAACCTATCCTTGATGTTGTTATAATCCATCCTTTGGTCCTCAATCCTTCTTTATCCCAATCCTTTTTCTCCTATCCAAAATCCTTCCTGGCTCTTTTTTATATACAATCAGCAATGAAGCATTGCTACAAAAAAAAAACCATTAGTTTATTATATAGAGATAAATTCAAAATGCCAGTGCTATTTACATACTTTAATTACTTAATTAGCATTATTTCTTTATACAACATTTATTTAATATACAATGATTATACAATATGGTGTATTTTAAAGTGCGACCTCATTGATGGTTATTTTTGAGAAGAACAGTTTTGATGGAACTGGGTGACTCTGGCGGTGTTTTGCAACAATTTGGAGCAGGAACTGGAGCTGCTCTTCCCCCACTGTCAATTTCTTATTCAGCTCTTGAACTAAAGCTACTGCACGTTCTGCCCGGTCATTTACAACAGATAGAGCTGCAACAATAGCTCTGGCCTTAAATATTCACAGTTGGATGTCCAAGTGCTGGGTGCCTTGTTCAGAAATCCTTCTGGCAAATTCAGCTTAGTAAAGAATTCTCTAGTATTTCTTGTAACAAGTTGGTGTAGTCCTTCACCAGAGCAGAAGGTCGATTCAGGAATCCGAGGACGCTTGGGTGGTCTATCAGTGGACTCATCTTCTAATGCCTTTACCATGCGTTTCTTTACATCTGTAGTAATTCGCTCATCAAAGAAAGCAAGACCAACTGCTTCTTCAGAGAGGTACCATAAGTGGTTAGAGAGCTTTTTTTTAGTTGCATCAGAAATCTTTTGTTAGGATAATTAATCAATGACCTCATAAGGAGCCAGTCATTAAATGGGGTTTCAATAGGGAGTGAGGATGTTGTCCAAGCCTTCATATAGATGAGAACAGAAAAAAGGGAAAGATCTCGAATTCCTCGTTCTTCAGTCTTAGTCATCTTGAACTGGTTTCGAAAAAGCCACATCTTGATAGAATAGAGCGCTTTGGACATCCAGCGAGCTCGATGCATGGCACCTGGTGCACGAAACTTGATGCCTTTATTGGGGACACCTCCAAGAAAGATGATGAACAGATCCAAAAGTTCTTGATAGTCATCCCGTAGCATAGGTGCCTGGGATCTAGCAAACTGAATTAGTTCAGTTTTAGACTGGATAATTGCTTCTTTAGTAATCGTGTCTGTCTCACCTGTTTGGAACTGGCTTTGATCAACAGAAGTCCAATTGTCACGAAAACGCTTAAAGATCAATATCTCTGGACCAGTTGATGTAGATCCCAATGTTGCTTCAAATGCAGCTCCCAACAATAAATCTAAAACATGGTGTCTACAAGGCAAGTACAAAACATCATGTCCCAATTTTGCTTCGATGAGAGCACAGGCTCCACTATATTGACCCGTGTTTGAAGCTGTTGTATCGAAACAAATTGCGTTTACTCTCTCTGTAATTCCCCATTCATTCAGGCAGTTAAAGACGGCTTCAGCTTGTGCTTCTCCAGTTGAGTTTGGGATTTTGGGGACACCAAGCAGCTGTTCAACACCAGGTCCTGACACAAGTACTGGGAGACGATCAATGTGCTTGTGCGAGGTGAGGTCCTCCATCATCTTGCCATCCCAGTGGACTGTCAAATAGCAACATTGTTTAAAACTTCATAATATGTGTATAAGAGCATAAATTCTAATTTTTTCATTAAATTCATTAAATTTTTTTCAAACACTAATAACAAAATCAGTATAAATAATTGTGAAAAATATAAATAACATAGTTTATTATCTGATAATAGCAAAAAAGAAGTATAGTGATACACAGTTACACACCTTTTACTTATGACAGCAGAACACTGAATGATGACAAATAAACAATTGCAACATAATCTGGAGCATTCTTGATGAAACATGTTTAAACAGGTTGATCTTGTCTTATCAAGCAATATTTTCAGCTACAAACTTGACAATTATCTCTAATATATTCATTTAATTGAATTCATCATAAATATGATGATTAATTAATTAAAAACATATGTTTAGTATACTTGACAACTGCTAGTAATTTCAAATATTAATTGCATAAATAATAGCTATATTTTATGAACTTTAATAAGCGGGGGCGACCTCTAAAAATTGTTCAATCCAAAAACATTTTTATATATGATGTTTTTTCAACCAATGGAACTGGTTGAGGCGGCGCAACCTAAACAAATCAACACTTCGAAAATAAGAGACACCCTAAATTATATATATATATATATATATATATATATATACACTAGCTGCTGATCACTAAATGACTATTTTTATCTTTTTCTCTCTTTAAAGCTCTCTCTTCATCAGTCTCTTCCATTCTCACATTTATTCTAGCCTCTCTATCGCCTGCTCTTCTAGTCTTCTTTCTTTCAACAGTTTCTTTCATCCTAATAGATGAATTTAAAATTTTATTTTTTCTCGCATAATTTCCGTTAGATCAGAAGTTTTAATGAGTCGTTTACCGGTGTGGTATTTTTTATCATTCTCTTTTCTTATTAAAGTTTCTTCATGAGTTTCACGAAGCCTTAAAGATGAATGAAGTGTTGCATCTTGAGATCTCCTCGCAGCTCTTTGATCATAAGTCTCACGTAGATAATTTTATTTTATGCTGTAGTATACTTTTACGCATAAGTAATTGAGGGGGGGGGCCCCTGCTAGAAAAGAACGCAGCCATGAAAATCTTGAGCTTCACATTGTGTAAAGATTTGTGAAGGTTATTTAAAATTTTCATTACTATAGTTTTATTGACCAAATAATTGAACCCCCAATAATTGGGGGACCGCAGGCCCCCCAATTACTGGGGATTCAATCTTGACACACTGTGAAGCTCAAAATTTTCATGGCTGCGTTCTTTTACGGGCAGAATCACACACAACTTCCTTTTATACAGGGTGTTTCACAACCGGTCTGCCATACTTTGGGTGGTGATATCGAGTAAAAAAGTTCATACAACATAGGTGCTATTTCCAACCGTTGCGGAGCTACGGACGTTTTAAGATGTGCAAACAACAAATCCCTACTTGTGTGTAATTCGATAGATGGCAGCACAGGTGGTAGTTTCGGTTAACGAAGTTACCACTACTAATCCTCAGTTTTTTGTTTCAGTTGGTTCTGATCTGTGGTACGAGACACTGTGTTGCGCTAAGGTGAACAATCAAAATGAATCAATAGTTCACACCCGCTGAATACGCTGATATTCATTTCATTTATGGATTATGTGATGGTAACAGCAGAGCGGCAGTTGAGGAATATTGAAGACGATTTCGGAACCACCGAATACCGAACAGGCAAATGTTTAGTAACACACACCAGAGATTAAGGGAAACAGGGATAATTGTTCCACGTAACGAAGAACATGTAGCACGACGGCCTGTTGCTGTGGAGGAGCGCATACGGAACCTAGTACAACGTAGCCCAACTACCAGTGTTCGAAGGATTTCTAGACGAATTGGCGAATCTCCATCGCGTGTATGGCGAACCATACATGGTGAAGGTTTGTATCCCTATCATTTGCAACGTGTGCAAGCTCTTCAAACGGATGATTATGATAAACGTGTTCAATTTTGCCAGTGGAGAGTTATAAATCACCAAATTCTTAATCGCATACTGTTTAGTGATGGAGCATAATTCATTCGGGATGGAATTAACAATAGATGAAATTCCCACTTTAGTCAAGTTGCCAAAGGGCTGAACCTTGCAATGCTGGTTATATAACATATTTTGGTGTTTTTATCATCTTGAGCCCATACACATTGAAGAACAGCCAGGTGCCAAGTTGTATGTGTTGAGCATTTTTTTTTGAGGAGCAAAGAAAAAACCTGCCTGTTTATCTAATAAATTGTAATTCACATTGGCTTTATATCAATTTTTGACATATTTGTCACACTTATGATCAAAATATGACTTTTTATTGTGAATGTGGTTTATATTTATACTTTATTAAGCAATTCAGCGATGGTCACATGTAATTAGCGGGTGTATAGGGTTCGTGTTGCAGCACGTATTTCATGGTGTACACTGTTATCTATTTACAATCTGATAAATATGCGGAAACAAATATTGTATAAAGGAAGCACCTTCAAAGGCATCAGGAAGAATAAACAAGATCAAATACCATGGAGAAAGTAACAGTACAGTTTTTATTCACTCATGTAGAACATCATCATCGTCATCTGAGATATGAGTCTGGTCCATATAAGGGTTATGGCACTGTTCATGTCCTTGACACCTGCAGTAGGTGGTACAAGAAAGACTAGCTTCCTTGCAAGAACATGAGTTACGTAAACAGGCATTTACTGCCCCACATCCACAAGCTACAACTTTAAGTAGTTCTGGAGGGGCCATCTGAGTGACAGCAAACTTTGGTTCTGGATTGTTGTTCACCACCTGCCACCCATAATCCTGAATATTTAGTGTTGGTGGATCCTGGTCTTCTGCCGATTTCCACAGCATGACCTGCAAATGAGCACGAAGAATATGCTGTTGTAATGGTCCTTCTGTTGGGGGTAAGGTCTTAATCTTGGAAATGTCAGATCTGCTGGAGAATATTTTGTAACGCAGTCCATCCATGGTGACAATTCCAGTCTTCGATCCATACAGAAGAAAAAAGAAGTGCATTCCAGCAGTAATTACCTCAGCTACTGTGCTTTCCTCATTTCCAATGGACTGGAGGTTGACTTTTGGAAGCGATTTTACTCCAGAGAGCTTTCCTTTATCATATGGATAACTTGTCGTGTCACAGCCTGTTAAGGCATGCACTGCAAGGATATCACTGCATTGTTGTCCAAGCTGTGAAGAAGATGCATTGATATCAATAGCAGTGCCATCTGCCTTCTTCATGTGTATACTGACATTTCTGTCGTTCATATCCCACCTCCAACAGTAATATACCAGGAGCAAAAATATATCAGTGTTATCCGATAGAACTTGAACTACATGTACACCACCAAGACTCAAACTTCATGTTTAGATAATTGATGTTGATATCAGCCTCCTCATGACCAAAGACGCAATTGTCTTGTCCAATCATGTGGATTGTGGTTGAAGTGTTTGAATCACACAACAGCTTGATTACCTGCTGCTTGTTGTGACTGTTTTTCATGATGATGTTTCTTGGCGATAATTCAGTGCCCAGTGTGAAATTGTGGTTTAGGTAGGGGCCTACAGTTTATCACCAGCACGTCGGTTTCTCTCACAGTTCTTTATTGATGATTCTTCATACTTGTCAAATAAAACAATGACTTCTTTGGAATTTCACTGTACTGCTCTGTTGAAGTTAACTGCCAATTGCCTTACTTGTCCAGTCTTTGGCCATGTGATATGGTATAACATTTCGTTCTCATCAACAAAGAAAGTATCAGCATCAAGCTGATTGTTTGTAACAATCTCAAGTTTCGTCACTAGAGCAGTTTTGGTGGACTTGCGCATTTTACCAAAGTCATCGAAAAGGGCTGATGGCACAGGAGAAGTTCGTACTTAAAAACTTCTCGTAAATTCAACTCTCTCTTTTGCGACAAGACTAGAAGTCGTCCAAAAAGTTTTTCCATGTCATAAACGGCAGAAGAATCTCCAACACAAACACTTTTCTTCATGTATTCCATTGTGAAAACCTCTTTATACAGAGGCTTGTGAAACCCCTCAGGGAGACCATCCTTAAACTTTGATACCATTTTCTCCCCAATTTGAACGGTATTGTGGACGTTGACCCTGGTGTCTGCAACAGACCCATTGCAAATGTTGACAAGTTCAGTTGACTCTGTTCGCAAGGATTTATATGCAACTGAAGCCCTCTGTATATTTTTTTCCTATCCTGTGAGCCTAGTTTCTGTCTGTTTGTTACGACTTCTTCTTTGTGAATGCCGTGTTCAGCATCATATTCTTCATCACCTGCATCAAAGATCTGGTCCATCAATAAAGAAACGTTGTTGCATACATTGTTAGAGAGAATCCACCTAGTGACTTGGTGAGGTGAGAGGGTTAGCCCAACAAGCCGTCCCTTTGCTTCTCCATATTTGATGCATGTTTGTTCTCCAAACTGGTCAGCAAAGACAGAGTTCCAAACACCCTTTCTGTGCCTGCAAATGTAAGCCCCATCCAGGAACATCTTTTCCACTTCGTCAGGTAAATTATGTCTCATGTCAAGTGAGGTGACGTGTGTGTATATATATATGTATATAGTCTAAAAGTCACTAAAGGGGAAATATCACTAAATCTAAGCTGAATGGCAAGAGCAAGTCATAAACGAACCAACGCGGCTGTTCGTATTGTTTTGGGCTAGCCTAGAGATGTTTTTTCCTATCTGACCTAATCGTTGGTGCTGAGTGTAATTAGGTGATGTTTCTAAGGTGACAAATGGGGTAGAAAGTTGTCCGTACTTAAGTCTAGTTAGGGGTAATGTATATAGCTTCTAAATTGGTAATGTAAGAGAGAGTTAGGTAGGCCGTTTGTGGGACACAGGAATCTAATGGTAGGCTCCCAAAGGAATATCTAATTCAACGCACCGGTAAGTGCTTTTGATTGTTTGCTAGAACCTAAGTAACCTAACTGGGGTGTCTACCCCACGCTATCACATTTGGCGACGAGGATGGGATTCAATTAAGCTCGATCAATTAAGCTCATGGGATTCAATTAAGCTCATGGGATTCGATTAAGCTCATTGGATTTAATTTAGCTCATTGGATTGAATTTGGCTCATTTGATTAAATTTTGTTCATTGGGTTAAATTTGGCTCATTGGTTTATTGTTGTTCAAGTGGTTTGTTGGAAAATTGGATGTAGCCTAGTGGGTCGTCCGATTTGGTTTGTTTGTGTGGGTAAGCTACCGTACTATAGCGTAGGTCCCGCAGGCCTAACTCTAAAACTAATTCCTACTCAGCCCTAACTCTAAAACTAATTCCTACTCAACCCTAACTCTAAAACTAATTCCTACTCAGCCCTAACTCTAAAACTAATTCCTACTCAGCCCTAACTCTAAAACTAATTCCTACTCAGCCCTAACTCTAATACAATTCACTATTCAGCCCTAACTGGGGAGTAACTAGATCAAATTTAAACCTAATCTAACCTACTTCACGTGATTTGGCCTAATTCGGTTTTGCTCTAGCATGTCGGTGATTGGCCATATAAGCCCCTACGAAGACTCTGGGGAGGACTTCGAAGCTTATGCCACTAGGGTGAGGTTGTTTTTCGAGGCAAATTCCATTCCTGATGCTAAGAAAGTACCTACCTTTTTAACTATAATAGGCCCTAAAACGTTTGGTTTAGTTATGGACCTAGTTTCTCCTAAAGCACCGGAAACCTGCACCTATAATGAATTGGTACAGGCCCTAACCGATCACTACAAACCCCGAGTAGTTCTCATCTATGAACGTTTCAAATTTTATTCAAGGCATCAGACGGGAAATGAAAGCATTGCAGAGTTTGTTGCAGGAATAAAAAGCCATAGCCGTACGTGTAAATTTGGGGACAAATTAGATGAAATGCTAAGAGATAGGTTTGTAATGGGTCTCAAAGAGGAGTCTACCCAGAGAGCCCTATTAGCCATACAGGACCTAACTTTTAGTCAGGCTGTAGAAATAGCTACGGCTAGAGAAGCAGCTGCTAAAGATGTTAGAGCTTTTGGAAATCACAGTAGTAAAGCCCAACACGTAAATAGCTTTAAATCTTCTAGGCCTGGCAGACCTAATGAGCCTACTAGACAGGCAAATAAAAGGTATGAGGCGAATACGACTAAGCCTACTAATTCTACTAAGCCTTCCAAGCCATGTACAGGGTGTGGAAAACACCATTGGAAGAAGGACTGCCCTTTTAAAGAAGCAGTTTGCCGAAACTGTAGTAAAATAGGCCACATAGCTAAAGTGTGTTTTTCAAAGAAAACGAAGGGTGAAAATTCTAATTTTAACATTTCTAGTGTAAATCCTCAAAGGGGAAATACTTCGAACATTGGAGTGGAGTACCTATTTTATGAGCAGCAAAGTGGGAAAATACAGGCCCATATATTGTAGAGGTAGGCCTAAATGGAATTACAGTTCCTCTAGAACTAGATACAGGTGCTGCCCGAACTGTCATGTCCAAGGACAGTTTTTGATAAAATTTTCAAAAACACACCTAAACTACATGCATCTAAAACGATTTGAAGAAATATGGGGACATACAAATACCTATTTGTGGAGAAGCATCCGTCACAGTTACACTCAACCAGAAAACTTTGTCTCATCCCTTAACCCTTTTAGTGGTGGATGAGCAAGGGCCTACTCTACTAGGCCGTGATTGGATTGATGCTTTGAAAATGCCGATTGACAAAATCTTGCCAAAGGGTCAGGCAGATGTGCATACACTCTCATATCCATCTGACATAGACTCATTGTTAAGGGAGTTTTCTTCTGTTTTGGGCCTGAAGTAGGCAACCTAAAAGGCCATCAGGTCTGCATAGAAGTAGATCCTAATGTAACTCCGAAATTTTGTAAGGCTCGTTCAATTGCGCATGCACTGCGGGAGAAGGTAGATTTAGAAATTGACAGGCTGCTAAAAGATAAAATTATTGAACCAGTCACACACGCTAAGTGGGCTGCCCCAGTAGTTCCTGTACTAAAACCGGACAAGTCCGTGCGGTTATGTGGGGATTACCGTTTAACAGCAAATAGAGCCGTCCTTCTAGATTGCTATCCTATACCCAAGCCTGATGAATTATTTAGCTCTCTTGCTGGGGGTAAATATTTCACAAAACTCGATATGTCCCAAGCCTATGCTCAACTAAGTTTAGATGAAAACTCTAAAGAATTAACTATCATAAATACGCACCGAGGCCTATATAAGTACAATAGGCTATGCTATGGAATAGCATCGGCTCCGGGTATTTTTCAGAGGACAATGGACCAAGTTCTAGGTCACATTCCAGGGGTACTTTGCTTTCTAGATGATGTCCTCATTTCAGGTTCGTCTAAAAAAGAACACCTAACTAGATTAACCACGGTTCTAAAAAGACTCCGGGATGCCGGACTTAAGCTAAAGAGAGAAAAGTGTTCATGGGTCACTAACGAGGTTTCATATTTAGGGTTCCGCATAGATGCCTCAGGCATTCATCCAACGGTGGATAAACTAGAAGCAATAAAAAATGCACCACCTCCACAAAACATCACACAGTTACAAGCTTATTTAGGTCTCCTAAACTTTTATAGGAAATTTTTGCCTAATGCATCGACTTTCCTTGAACCCCTAAATAAGCTATTACGATCTGGGGAACAGTGGAGATGGGAGAAAACTCAAAAGGAAGCATTTGAGGCTTCCAAGGACGTACTACTAAAGTCCACTCTCCTAGTGCATTATGATCCTAAACTTCCTCTCGTAGTTTCAGCAGACAGCAGTTCTTATGGAATTGGGGCAGTGTTATCTCACCACATTGATGGTGTAGATAGGCCTATCTGTTTTGCTTCTAGAACACTAACTGAGACTGAAAGACGATATGCACAAGTGGAACGTGAAGCATTAGCCTTAGTATTTGCAGTAAAAAAATTTCATTTCTATCTATGGGGTCATGAATTTAAACTAATTACTGACCATAAGCCTCTTTTAGGTTTATTTTCACCTAATAAAAATATTCCAGTTATGGCCTCAGGTAGGATTCAACGATGGGCACTGATTCTACAAGCCTATAAATTTGACTTAGTACATCGGTCAGGTAAACTTCTAGGTACGGCTGATGCGCTAAGTAGGTTGCCCTTAGAAAATCCAAATGATTGTGTACCTATACCTACAGAATGGGTTCACTTGGTGGAGTTTTTGGAATCCACTCCAGTATCTGCGGTACAAATAGAGCAGTGGACAAAATCAGACCCTATTCTGTCTAGGGTCATCCATTTCTGCTCAGTTGGTTGGCCTACTAAGGTTGAGAGTGAATTACAGCCTTTTTATCAACGTCAGTCTGGCCTCTCGATTCAAAATGGCTGTCTCTTATGGGGCCACAGAGTGATATTCCAAATGAAGGCAGGTCGAATTTAGTGAAGGAACTTCACGCTGAACACATGGGCGCAACAAAAATGAAAGAGCTGGCGAGAGCTTATTTCTGGTGGCCTGGTTTAGATGGAGAACTCGAATCATTGGTTCGTTCCTGTCAAAGCTGCCTAGAGAACAGAGATCTCCCAAGGAAAAGTCCACTTCATCCTTGGGAATGGCCTACTATACCGTGGCATAGGATCCATGTTGACTATGCAGGTCCTATAAATAATACTTATTTCCTAGTCATTGTGGACGCCTACTCTAAGTGGGTGGAAATTTTTCCAACCACTTCCACGACTTCGGGTGTTACTATTCGCTTACTCCGTTCGGTTTTCGCTCGATGGGGTTTACCCGTAGTCCTGGTTTCCGACAATGGTACTTGTTTTACCAGTGAGGAATTTCGTTCCTTCGTCCACCTAAATGGCATTAGACATGTCCGGTCTAGTGTTTTCCACCCGTCTACTAACGGTCTCGCGGAAAACATGGTCCGTACTTTCAAGTCGGCCTTGCGTCATTCTCGTGGGGAGGAAATGCAAGTGGTGTTGGATAAATTTTTGTTTAAATATCGAATAACACCTCACACCACGACGGGGGTGTCTCCCTCTAAACTTATGATTGGCCGGGGAATTCGTTCAGTTTTCGATTTGTTACGTCCAAACGAAACGTTACAACAACGAGTTTTACGCCATCAGGAAAAACAGAAGTTGTACCACGACACTAAAAGAGGGAGAGTTATAGAAGCGCAACCTAATGATCCAGTTATGATTCGCAACTATGGGGCTGGACCAAAATGGGTTCCTGCAACTGTCCAGGAGAGAACGGGCCCTGTTTCCTTCAAGTGCCAACTAGAAGATGGTCGTTCTATTAAACGCCATCAGGACCAGATATGGGAACGTGAATTGCAGAAGTACCAGAGTCTTCCGGAAGAGAGAACTGATCCTCCGGAAAATGGTTCAACTCGCCCGCCTATACAGGTTGCACCTAATCCTACTACATCAACGCCGCTCCGCAGGTCGTCTAGGGTCCCTCATCCCCCTGACAGACTAAACTTGTAGGGAAGGAGTGAGGTGACGTGTGTGTGTATATATATGTATATAGTCTAAAAGTCACTAAAGTGGAAATATCACTAAATCTAAGCTGAATGGTAAGAGCAAGTCATAAACGAACCAACGCGGCTGTTCGTATTGTTTTGGGCTAGCCTAGAGATGTTTTTTTCCTATCTGACCTAATCGTTGGTGCTGAGTGTAATTAGGTGGTGTTTCTAAGGTGACAAATGGGGTAGAAAGTTGTCCGTACTTAAGTCTAGTTAGGGGTAATATCTATAGCTTCTAAATTGGTAATGTAAGAGAGAGTTAGGTAGGCCGTTTGTGGGGACACAGGAATCTAATGGTAGGCTCCCAAAGGAATATCTAATTCAACGCACCGGTAAGTGCTTTTGATTGTTTGCTAGAACCTAAGTAACCTAACTGGGGTGTCTACCCCACGCTATGGCGATGTGATATGGTATAACATTTCGTTCTCATCAACAAAGAAAGTATCAGCATCAAGCTGATTGTTTGTAACAATCTCAAGTTTCGTCACTCGAACAGTTTTGGTGGACTTGCGCATTTTACCAAAGTCATCGAAAAGGGCTGATGGCATAGGAGAAGTTCGTACTTAAAAACTTCTCGTAAATTCAACTCTCTCTTTTGCGACAAGACTAGAAGTCGTCCAAAAAGTTTTTCCATGTCATAAACGGCAGAAGAATCTCCAACACAAACACTTTTCTTCATGTATTCCATTGTGAAAACCTCTTTATGCAGAGGCTTGTGAAACCCCTCAGGGAGACCATCCTTAAACTTTGATACCATTTTCTCCCCAATTTGAACGGTATTGTGGACGTTGACCCTGGTGTCTGCAACAGACCCATTGCAAATGTTGACAAGTTCAGTTGACTCTGTTCGCAAGATTTATATGCAACTGAAGCCCTCTGTATTATTTTTTTCCTATCCTGTGAGCCTAGTTTATGTCTGTTTGTACGACTTCTTCTTTGTGAATGCCGTGTTCAGCATCATATTCTTCATCACCTGCATCAAAGATCTGGTCCATCAATAAAGAAACGTTGTTGCATACATTGTTAGAGAGAATCCACCTAGTGACTTGGTGAGGTGAGAGGGTTAGCCCAACAAGCCGTCCCTTTGCTTCTCCATATTTGATGCATGTTTGTTCTCCAAACTGGTCAGCAAAGACAGAGTTCCAAACACCCTTTCTGTGCCTGCAAATGTAAGCCCCATCCAGGAACGTCTTTTCCACTTCGTCAGGTAAATTATGTCTCATGTCAAGGCAGTGCCACGTTATGTACCTAGCATACTGCCAGTGGCCAGCAGCGAAAAAGTATTTAATCATTTGTTCCATGCTGTATAGGTGCAGTATCCAGTTCCCCTCCCTCTCTGATCGGATGAACAGCAAAATGATCACAACTGGCAATATGAAGCAGTCTACCCACAATTTTCCTGCTGGGCTTTGGAACACGGCATCCAGAAATCTCTCCAAGCTGTCAGGTGAGTTTGTTCCAGACAGCACTGCATCATGTAATAGTCCAGTTATAAACATTCTAAAAGATCGAATGGCCCTAGGCCCTAGGCCATGCCTTTCCATTTAAAATACTCGCTATACCACCAAAGGCTGCACTAAGGATTTGCTCTAAACCGGATCCTATCATAAGTGTCCCAATGCATCCAATGAACGACGTTGGTATGTGTGCATACCTCCTGATCTTGGGATTAGATGGCTCCACCGTTTGGGATCAGGCCATTTGACTTGCATTATAACCTGAAACAACTGCATGTCAGCAACTATGACAATGTGTTGTTACCCATGATTCTTCGTGAACTTTTCAAAAAAGGACAAGGTTGTCAGTACAGTGTTGGGATGGCTTGGTGTAGCATCAATCAAAGGTCCAAATATATTGTGAAAAATGCTCTGTATGAATTGGTCCCCAATTAACACACCCCTAATATCTCCAGTCTAACTATAGAGTAGATTAAGTCTAGCCTTGTAGGGGTCAGCCTAGAGATTCCGGAAATGGTCCAGAGCGGGCAGATAAATTGAGGTCCACAGTAGGATTCCTCACTAAATTAGGTTAGGGCAATCTACCTTCACCTTTGTTAAGCTATGAGTTGATGCTAGGTCTTAGGCCACAATGTGGGCCTAATTTGTCTGACCCAGCTTAATTTACGGCGTTTACTTCTAACTGGGTTAAAAACACAATTAGTCACTTACTGAGTGTTATTAGAGAGTCCCTTTTCCCCTTTTGTTTAATTGTTGAGAGCGTACTTGCTGGTGGGGATCTTTTTTCCGTTGTCTTTTTTTCTCCCTCTCTCATTCCGTCTTGTCGCCCCGTTCCTCGTTTTCGTTCTCCTTTGTCCTCCTTTTCGCGGGGCTTTTTTCCACCAGCGTCCTCTTGTTTTTTTTCGGTTGGTTGATCGGTAATGTATCTCTATTACCGAGCTCGCTCTTGTCACACAGTATATAAATACTAGTGTGGAGAATAACTCTGGTGAGCAACCAATTGGTTTCATCCACCCAGTTATTGACATAAAAGGAATTTAATAATTGTTAGATTAACTACCTACCTACTCAGTGAACCATTTTCGTTACCTCCCAACTACCCACACATCAGTTTTTCATATACTGGGGGCCCCGGGAGATAAAAGTCTTGGTGTCATTGTCACCAATTTTTATGTCTGAGTATAGACTAGCTAACTATTTGACTGTAAATGCCTGTTAATCTGATTAACAGTGACTATCCTCACCTTCTCATGGAGAAGATGTAGCATTTAATTAGAAGAGAAAATATACATCCATAGGATCAAACTGTCTATCGTCTTTACCATAAGAAAAGGAAAAGTGAAAGTTAGAAGATGAAATTACAATTCCCCAGCATCTATTTTTTGTTGTAAAATTAGTCGCGCCTTTAACGCTGTTTGTCGCCGAGGTCTTGTGTCTGTCAATGTTGTAGTAGGATGCGTTACCACTCCTACTATCAAAGGAATAGTTACTGGAAGTTCAGTGTCTCCAGTTGTTACTGTCGGTGGAGAGGGTTCTCCAAAGTCCATGTTTTGGGTCCAGACTCTAAGGGTACAAAAGAGAAATGTCTCTTGTTGTGTCACCCGTGAAGTCCTTAATTTGACCACTCTTGTTACCCCGTCTGCCCCTGGTCTGAGTTCTGAAACTCTAGCCAGAGGCCAGTATTGTCTTGGAGTACTGTCATGTATGAGAACAAGGTCCCCGACCTTAATTGTGTCAGACCAATCCTTCTTAGTCATTTGTTTATGTCTCCTTTAGACCCATCAAGTACTCAGTTTCCACTGTTTAATGAAATGAGCTTTAACTCTAGTTAAGTGTTGTAACTTAGTCTGGAGTCATCATGTCGTTGAGTCCAGTTTGAGTCTCTGAAGAGTCTATATTGTAGTCCGGCAGGAGACTAACTTGTTCTCCCCGAATCAAATGATTTGGAGTTAATGGTTCCGGGTCATTAATGTTGTCACTCACATAAGTGAGTGGTCTATTGTTGATGATGTTCTCAACTTCTCAATCTCAGTTAGGAGAGTGAGCAACTCAAACAAGTGTATCTGTTTTTTACCAATTGCTTTCTTCAAGCAATTCTTGACTGTTTGTATATTCCTCTCCCAGATAGAACCATACCAAGGGGAGGCAACCGGAATATACTTCAACTTTATGTTTGAATTTTGTATATATAATTGTGTGAGTTCATTGTTTAACAAGTCGTTGATGACTTGTTCACCAGCCTTGAAATATGTAGCATTGTCAGTCCAAACTGTCTTGGGTACTGAATGTCGTGCACAGAATCTCTTAAAGACAGCAACAAAAGATTCTGCTGTAAGGTCCTCCACAACATCCAGATAAACAGCTCGTGAGGAAGCACATGTAAACAGTACAATGTACATTTTTTGTTCAGTGTCAACCACCCCTACAGTCAATGCTCCTGTAGAGTCAATGCCTACAGTCTCAAAGGGTCTGTTGAGAGTAACTCTCTCCTCTGGCAAAGCAGGAGGATTTGGTTTCCTAGAGGGTCTAGCATGAATACGCCTACATATGACACACTCACTCAGGACTGTTTTAACAGTGATCCTTCCCTTGGGTATCCAATAAGTTTTTCTTAATGCAGTTAGTGTCTGTGGTACCCCCATATGATGTACATCATTGTGTGTTTGTCTGATGATTAATGTTGTCAAATAGCTAAATCTAGGTAAAAGGATTGGATGTTTGCTTTTGTAAGACAGTTTTGATTTGTCTAATCTCCCTTTACACCTTAGAAGACCTTCCTCATCTCTGAACAAGTTTAGGTCCACAACTACTGATGGTACAGGCTCTTTTGTTTGTTTCCCATTAGACAAGAATTCTAACTCTTTATTGTACTCCTTTTGTTGTGCATGCCCTATCCAGTACTTGGTTGCAACTTCTGTATAATTGTGATTGTTCTTATTTAGCTGTTTGTTTATTGTAGTTAAACAGTTGTGAGCAAACCTCAAACAGTAGGCTGTGACCCTGACAAGTTTGCTGAAATCAGAATAATGTTCATAATTAGTGATTGGTTCAACCTTTTCATTCGAAAAGATTAAATTTAATGTCAAGTTAACTTGTTCCACAGGCCATTGGTCTGTATTACAGAGCCATTTAGGTCCCATGACCCAAGTTTTGTTTGACGTCAACAACTTGTAGGATAAACCTCTGGTCAGAAAGTCTGCTGGGTTTTGTTTAGTTGGAACATAGTGAAAGTTGACTTGTAGGCTTTCATTAGCTTCAGCTATTTCTTTTAGCCTATTTCTTACAAAGATGTTCTTACTATTAATGCTATCATTCCGTATCCAGGCAAGACAAATCTGACTGTCAAGCCAGATGTGGATATCAGTTATGTTCACATCATGGTAAGCATCCTTAAGCAATGAAATGGGTTTAATGGCTAATGCAGCAGCCAATAGTTCCAATTGAGGTATGGTTCGGGTAGGTTTGAGAGGTGCAACTTTCCCTTTTGCATAAATTAGATGACTTTCTGTAGGACTTACAAGGTACGCACAGCACCCATAAGCCTGTGTGCTTGCATCAGCAAACACATCAAGTCTCTGGGGCTTATCCCTAAACCCACAGCACCTTTGTATTTTAATGTTCTGCACTTTTGTTAAATCAGCAGCTAACTTCTTCCAAGATTTTTGATCTTCAGTTGTTATTGGATCATCCCACCCAACATTTGTCCTCCAAACTTCTTGGAGGAGAATCTTTGATTTTATTGTTGAAGGCAGGAATAGACCCATGGGGTCAAAATTTTTTGAAGCCTCTGATAATATTTGTCTTTTAGTGTTTGCTTCCTCATCAAGTTTAAAACCTTTAGTACAGATTGAATCATGACTGTTAGAAGTTGCATCCAAATACCAGTTCATACCTAAAGTTTTAACTCTGTCTGATGGCCCAGTAAGACCATTATAATCTTTTAAAATCTTTTTATTTAAATCCTCATCATTTGAAATCCACTCTCTAAGTTCAAAGTTACCTTGTTGCATAATGTTTTGAGAGTGTTCATAGACCTCAGATAATTCAGATTTTGTTGTTGTTGAGCCTATTAGATTGTCTACATAAAAATGTTTCTTGAGGAAGTTCAGTGTTAAAGAGTTATTAAACTGGTTCAAATGATGTCTAATTGTCAATGCTAATAGGCTAGGTGAGCAATTGACTCCAAACAACACAACATTAAATCTCTAGGTTATGAACCCTTTATTCAAATCAAATGGATCCTTGAACCATAAGAACGTAAGTTGGTTCTTGTCACATTCATTTTTGAGATTTACTCTCAAAAATGCCTTTGAAATGTCACTTTGTACGGCATATTTATCTAACCTGAACCTGAGTAACATCTTCACAAGGTCAGAAATGAGATTAGGACCCTCAATCAGGCAATCATTCAAACTGTGTTTATCACTGTCTTTGAGGCTACAGTTATATACTACTCTTAGTTTTGTTGTTGGGGCATCTTGTCGATAAACCCCCCTGTGGGTTAAATAATGACAACCATCTTTTTTAAAAGGGTTATTTGTTGCTTCTTCAATGAAGCCTTTCTGTAGCTGTTCTTTGAAGACATCACTGTACATTTGAATTGTATTATCTTGTTTGAGTTTTTTCATTACTTTATATAAATGTCCTTTAGCTATGTCCTTTAGCTACTCCCCATCAAATGTTGGTACTAGCAACGTGGGTAACTTAGCCCTAAATTCTTGTGACTCGGGATTTGGTATGCCACTTAAATTTTGTTGAAGGTTAGCTCTACTTTGATTAAAATCAGAAATAGGTTTATTTGGTGTTAAGTCGGTCAAACGAGACTGTAATCTCCTTATGTGTTGTTCAATTAAGGCTACCTGATGCTCATTATCAGAGTAAAGTCTATAAGTTGTTCATCAGCCATTTCAGGTTCAATTAACTTTGAAATACTCTCATCAATGGCTATTATATCCTTTTTAAAGTTATCCAATTTAATAATTACAAACTCTAAATCTTCCTTGCCTGGTTGTGTAATTTTGTTAAAAGTGTTCATGGCCTTAGTAACAGCACCCAAACTTTCCCCTCTTTTTCTTTAATTGTTTCAATCCTCACTGTCCATGTTTAAGTCAAAATTGTTTAACTGGGGATCGTAATGAAATATAGGACAAGAAGAAATTACCAGAGACGAAATCAAATAAATTGAGTAATCAGACAAAATAGTCAAGTTTTAAATTTAGTTAAATCCCCCCCAAGTATTTATGTGTCACTCAGGTCTAAGCTTATAAGAGAATGGGACTCCTTAAATGTAAATGTTTCCTAGTTAGGCCCTAGGTTGTAGACCTAATTAGGCAAGTTTGTTACTTTAGGCTTGATTAGGTTAGGTTTAGGCTAGACCATTTAGCCTAATTCTGCAATTTTTGTTAAGTAAGGTTAAGCCTAAAGTATGTAAATTTCCCACACACGGGCCACCATTGTGAAAAATGCTCTGTATGAATTGGTCCCCAATTAACCCACCCCTAATATCTCCAGTCTAACTATACAGTAGATTAAGTTTAGCCTTGTAGGGGTCAACCTAGAGATTCCGGAAATGGTCCAGAGCGGGCAGACAAATTGAGGTCCACAGTAGGATTCCTCACCAAATTAGGTTAGGCAATCTACCTTCACCTTGATGCTAGGTCTTAGACCACAATGTAGGCCTAATTTGTCTGACCCAGCTTAATTTACGGCGTTTACTTCTAACTGGGATAAAAACACAATTAGTCACTTACTGAGTGTTATTAGAGAGTCCCTTTTCCCCTTTTGTTTAATTGTTGAGAGCGTACTTGCTGGTGTGGATCTTTTTTCCGTTGTCTTTTCTTCTCCCTTATCTCATTCCGTCTTGTCGCCCCGTTCCTCGTTTTCGTTCTCCCTTGTCCTCCTTTTCACGGGGCTTTTTTCCACCAGCGTCCTCTTGGTTTTTTTCGGTTGGTTGATCGGTAATGTATATCTATTACCGAGCACGCTCTTGTCACACAGTATATAAATACTAGTGTGGAGAATAACTCTGGTGAGCAACCAATTGTCTTCATCCACACAGTTATTGACATAAAAGGAATTTAATAATTGTTAGATTAACTACCTACCTACTCAGTGAACCATTTTCGTTACCTCCCAACTACCCACACATCAGTTTTTCATAATATTGTATATCGTGTGCCTTTGACAGAATTACCCTTTTCTCTTGCTTCGTGAGTCATGTAACCAGCCCATTCACAAGCATTGTCATCAGTGTTATTTATAATCGAGCAAAGCCACTCTACATCCGATGTTAAATCCACAGAAAGGTTATTTTGAAAATTAGTAACATTGATGAGACGATTACAATTTGATGTTCTTGATGGAGGAATCGGTTTCTTTTGTCCTTCTAGTGTTCAAATGTCACGGCAGAAAGTGTGCTTACTTTTAATGTGAAAGTTCTGTTTT
>JAJOZX010003024.1:0-55000 GCA_023014485.1 Bathynomus jamesi
GGTAGGCTAATGTAGGCTTCACAAGAGTACTTAGAATAGGAGGTACTTATCTTAGGACGATTAACCCTGTTGAAGACGGGTTGAAGACGAACCTATTAACGTAGATTCGAGTTGTCGTTGTCCGTTAAGCCTCTCGAGATGATGGATGTAGGCTTCGTACGGAAGCCTGAGGTGATGTTACTTCTCGAGGTGCAGGATGGTTTTCAATGATCCTGCAGGCGCAGGCCCGTGGTGCTGAATATATCTCGAGGAATGTGAAGAAACTTGAAGGCCGACCCGGCAAACCGCAGGCCCGAAGCGATTCCGGTTGGGCCTCGAAGGATTGCTTCTGCAGGCGGTCTGTAGATCTTACTTGATGATAAATTGTAGGCCTTGAAGAAAGTAGCAGGCCGCGCCCCCGGCAAGGGGGCCGGAAGGCGGTTGGCGGACGTGTTGCTCACGTTCGATAATGTGAGTACGAGTGAGTGAGTGGGTGAGTGTGAGTGGAAGCTCGCTTTTATACGTAGTTCCTGTGACGTAGGACTTCGCGCCAAATCTTAAGACGCCTTCTCCGCGCGTCCTTTCGTTGATAAGGGCTTACGTTCGCGCCTTTTGGGAAGAAACAGACCTTCCCATTGTTTGACTCTTGCCCACGTGTGTTTTCCAAGAACGTTTGATGATAGCGTGGAAGCAAAAGATTTCTGTCTATTTGCTGGTCTATTTCTTGTCGATCCGCTACATATATATATATATATATATATATTATATATATATATAATATATATATATATATATATATATATACATATATATATATATACATATATATATATACATATACGGTATATATTTTAGCATTAAATGTATATTGAACACTTTATCCTTAAATAAATACTCGAAATAGCTTCCAGAAATAGCTTACATACATAAAGTTAAATGATTCATTAATGCAAAGGTTTAAAGCCATTCTCAAAGGGTTTAATTGCTTGGAAGAAAGAGAACCAAGTTTTTACAATCTTAATTGATTTTGGAAAGTTTAGTCTTAATATTTTTACATATAAACGCATTTTATATATATATATATATATATATAGAGGATGATCCGAAAAGGTGTTGCCAGAAATAAATTGTTACATAAATATTTTTCGGAAAACCTTTTTGGATCACCCTATATATATATATATGATGATCCGAAAGGTGTTGCCAGAAATAAATTGTTACATAAATATTTTTTGGAAAACCTTTTTGGATCACCCTATATATATATATATATTATATATATATATATATATATATATATATATATATATATTATTATTAATAATAATAATAAATTAGAGCTGGGCACTTGCGTTTTTTTGCCCGTTTTTTTGCGGTACTGCGGTACTGCGGTACTACTACCGCACTACCAAACCGGTACCGCATAACGCAGTACCGCAAAGGATCGCTGAAAGTACAGCAGTACCGCTACCGCATTCAAATTTCCCGCGGTACTTTCCGCGGTACCGACCAACACGGTAGTACCGCAGTACAGCAAAAAAAACCGCAAGTGCCCAGCTCTAATTTATTATTATTATATAATAATAATAATAATAATATATATATATTGCGCCTCGATGGTGTAGTGATTAACGTCGCTAACTACGAATCCATCGTCCCTGGGATCGAGATCCAGTGACGGCAGGCGGCGCGCAGCAAAACCCAGCTGTTCTTCCTTCTACACAATAAAGAAAGTGGTTGGTAGATAAATGGGTACCCTGGGTAGCCTAGTGATTAAGGCGCTGGGCTGCTGATGGGGCGTGGTTCGGATTCCACGTTAAACTGTAGGTCTAAGGTGGAGTGAAAATGTTAAAGGGGGATTAGGAAACAGGTGTGAAAAAAATTATGTAAGGCAGAAGATGCACTGAAAAAAAAAATTAGGTGACAAGACTATGTTAACCAGATTAACAGACTCATCCAGTTTCAAAATTGAGCTTGTGAGTTATTTGACCAATAAAAGAATTGTAACTAGTCATTAAACTTTCAGTAGTTAATTTGTACCTAGTCTTGGGACGAACCCATCACTTAGTAATGCACAATCAACTGAATTTTTTTTTTGACATGTCAAATGACTAATTGCTCCGTCTACTTTTAAATCAGTTGAATAGTTTCATTTTGTGGTTAATTAGTAGATAGACTAAATTTTGAAAGGAGAAATGAATCTTATGGCTAATCGCGGGTTTTGTAGTGATGGTAAAGTAACAATAGTAGTTTCATATTCACGTTAACCAGAAAATAAACTATAAACAGAGTCTAATAATGTATTTAAGAAATATAAAAGGATAAACATGCCATTTATCATAAATAAGTACTACAATGGTTTTGTTATATAAATACGATACTCTTTAATAAACAATTTATTTTGTTTTTGCCAAAATCCATCTCAATATGCAAAAACCGTCAAAGTTGTTAAATTCATTTGAAAACTTGGATCACTTTAACATATTCTTCCCAGGAACCTCTTTTTAACATATTGCTTCCCAAAAATAGACATTACACACAACCAATTACAGTTACATTACAATAGTTTATAATATTTAGAGATTAGCTAGTCGAGAAAATGTAAATTTATGGACAACTTAACTTATTATGCTTTGCCATTTTTTGTGAATGTAAAATATTTGGATCACCTGAAGATCAGGGTCCCCAGCCTTCTTTAGTTAGCCTTATAAGGCTAACTAACGAAAATATCACGACCTAACCTAACCAATCGTTAGGTCAACTGTACGCCCTTGACGATTGATTAGGTTATGATATTTTCGTTAGTTAGCCTAGATTACCAACCTCTTTTTAACATATTACTTCCCAGTATTAATCACTTCAACATATTGTTTCCCCAAATGCTTTGGGAAGCAATATTTTAAAGTGATCCGAAAACTTTTAGAAGAAATGAGCGAATTATTATATGAAACATAATAATTGACAAATTGTCAGACATAAGGGTATTAATTTACTATTTGGCTACATTTGTACTATATATTTTTTATAATAGAAGGGTAACTAAAATATTTGTACATTTTATACATGCACAATTTAGGGTGGAACGAATTTTTTTTTCTTTTGCATCTATTTCTCCATGGGTATAAAAGTTGTGTAATGATGTCTATAATAACTCTGCCAAATATTGTTCAGTTTGGTATTCATTTACTGTTCCGCTAGGAGCAAGTATATTTTGTTATTTATGCAAAAGAATTAATGTCCAGACACTGATCACTAGGGCGGAGCGTTTTTACACTTTTTCCGATTTTCATTTTGTAATAGCGCGGAAAAGTAGCTCTTCCACGTCAAAGTGAGTGTGTAAAATCTCAAAGATCTGCAATAATATTTTCTGCCTCCGCACGCGCGTTGAAAATCCAAAAAATGCGCCAAAATACATATTTTTTCAATATTTTCTTATAGTTTTAATTTTCATCCTACCTTCTTGTAATAGCAAGGAAAAGCATCCTAAAGGTTTATTTTAGACTAGTTTTAAATATTTTTTTTCCTGCGATAATTTCTTCTGCCTCCGCAAACATTCCAAAATACAGGAAAATTTACATAAATAGGGTATTTTATAATGACGCTATTATGGTCAACTTCGGCCCTACACCACAGTTTATTCGTTAATTATGCATTAAGTAATGCAATTAACAATTCATTATATCATATTTTAGTAATTTAAGAAGTTATATATTTGAGCAATTAAATAATTTAGGTCCACCAATGCAGTTTACTTTGCATATGCTTGGTCTATTTTTGATGACTTATGTAATATGCATGCAGCTCCTCGCTTATTTCGTCAATACTGAATGTACTATATTGACAAAATAACCCAGAACTCACCACGTGGAGGTGGCTGCATTTCGAGTTCCTCCCTGCCCGACCCAACCACCCTACCATTATCGGATTTAGGCTAGTTACACACTGTAGTCACTTTTTGTTTCCATTCTTGGCATTTTTTTTCTGGATTCTAATCTTGCTCTGATAAATCCATCCTTTGCCTCTGAACCGCATACTGCAGCTGAAGCCTCTGTTACCAGCTTTATATGCCGTTCAACCGCTTGGGTGTGGCAAGGAAAGCGTGGGATAAAATCAGGTACATCTCCTGATGAGATATAGTTCAGGATGTCGGAGCGTGATAGAACTTTGTCAGAGGAGGCTCTGACAGCTCACAAGTTTGCCAGTTAATCATGTTGTAGTACTCACTGCACTGAAAGTCCAACGCGGGCAATTTAAACACTCACTGCGGCTGACTCAGAATCTCTTGCTTTAAGGATTCTCCTCCATCCTAATTCTCTGATATGTTTTGCTTCATCGTGAATCATACTAAGGAGAACATTCTCAGGATGAGAAAAATAGGAATTTCTGAATAACACGATCAACTATTTCTATACAGCGGGCACTCAACGACCTCGAGCGTTGTATCATTTGATAAAAATGTTTGGCTCCCTGTGTTGCTGAAGAATTTCTCTTGATTTGAAACCACATTGGAATATAAACTTTCATAATATAATCCACGATACACTTAAGGTTGTCTGAAGGTTCTTCACTTGAAACGTAGAGACGAAGTATGCGGTTAGCAGTTGTCACCCATCTGGAGTGTGCCATTTTGCCTGGTTTCCATTGAGCTAGAGAGGGAGTACATTCACCTTTTGACACAGCAGCATAGATTTCTGCCAAATATTTCTGATCTGTGCTCAGATCATCTCTGTCAACTACAATTTCTTCCGCTTCAACTGCTTCAAACTCAACAACAGGTCTCTTTTCACAATCAATTAACTCTTTTCCTATAGGCCTCATAAAACTCTGAGGACCTGTTGTTTTACCATCAATGTCAGTCACTAATGTGCCGCAAGGGAAGTTCATTAGTGTGAAGCAAGCAAATCAGCCACTGGAGTGCTCTCTGAAAGTGCTCTTCAATACTTCTTATCACTCCTCCTTTTGGTCCTGTATTAACTGCTGTCGTGTCACATCCAATGGCTTTAACTTCTGAAGTATCAATCTCATTTGAGCGAAAAAAATCCAAATTGCAGAAGATATACTCTGTGCTGAGCCAGAAGCGGGAGTTACATGCCCAATATAATGCGAGTTTGGTTCTTCAAGCAAAGTGACATGTTCTTCTGTTATATTTTTTTGATAACCTTTACTGCCAAATTTTTCTTGCACTGCAGTTCTGTCTTTTCTTCCATCGAAATAGATACTCTCCATAGTTCTTCTTCGTAATCTCTCTTTTGAATGATAGATCTCTCTTTTTCTAGCTCTCCTTACTTTGCATCTATCTATTACTGAACTTAAATCTTTTTCGTTTATAATTCCCACGTCTTCAAGAACAGCCGAAGCAATTATAGCAGCAGACCTGTCTGACAAACCAGTTCTGTCACAAGCTATAGCCAATGATGAGATTGTTCCATGATGAGATTGTTCCATCGATTTGATTCTCTGTGTCGGTTCATAATCAGAATCCACTCCTTCTGTTTCACTTGATGTTGATGACAGTGTTTCAGTTGCTTAGCCTTTACTGGTAGATGGTTTTGGTTCATACTGTTTCATTCTCTGTTGTCTTCTAGCAATAGTTTCTAGATCTCTACGAGTTTGTGAAACATCAAGAGAGCCTATTGCCAATTTTCTTGTTGTTCTCTGATCTTTAAGGAAGTCTTGTTCAATTGCTGGAACCTTGAGATGGTTTTCACGTGAACACTTATCAAAATTTTCACACTTGCAAGCACTGATGTCAAATAATTTGTTTTCTGCCTCATTTTGAAATGTTTGTAATTTAATTTTGAAAGTCACTATCTTGCTTCCTTTTTATTGACTTTAGAAGGTTTTGACATTTTTCATGGTAATTTTTAATCATTTGAACGACACGGTTATGAGAAACAGTAGGAATAGAGGCTGTTTTCCACAAATCTTCGAGAGTTTTTGAGAGAACACCCTAAATTTCTGCAACTGTAGGCTCTTTCTTCGATGTCTTCAGATTCAACCTTATTTGATGAAAATATTTCATGACGTCCTTATAGGTTGGAAGGCACCTCTTGTCTAGATCAGCTGGAGCCCAAAATATAGGACAACTTGAAGAAGTTCTTGTTGCTTGAGCTGGTACTGACATTGTGAAAAACACAGTAATTAATATAAAAATTAAGAAATTACTCCTAAAACGTAAAATATTCTTGCATTCTGCAGAAGTTTTGTATATTACACCAACGTATTATTATGCACTAAAATATGCAGTATATGTCCACATATGAGTGGTGTTAACAGCAAGAGCAACACAATCCACATCTTACCCGAAACGTAGCTAGCACAACACTGCGGGGAAGTGAGAGCAAGAAGGCCTGGTAGAGTGTTGTGAGTCATGACTCATCAGTCATCACTCACTGACTCATTGCCGTATATAGCAATGACGAGCACCATACCAGGCTGTGGGGAAGCTTCTAGAACGATGTGGGAGTACTACATGACGTACAAAGTGAATTTATTAGCGTATAGGTTGAATATGCAAAATACGTGATTTATGCAGATTTTTCCGTATTTTGGAACGTTTGCGGTGGCAGAAGATATTATCGCAGGACAAAAATATTTAAAACTAGTCTAAAATAAACCTTTAGGATGCTTTTCCTTGCTATTACAAGAAGGTAGGATGAAAATTAAAACTATGAGAAAATATTGAAAAAATGTGTATTTTGGCGCATTTTTTGGATTTTCAGCGCGCGTGCGGAGGCAGAAGATATTATTGCAGATCTTTGAGATTTTACGCACTCAGTTTTGACGTGGAAGAGCCACTTTTCCGCGCTATTACAAAACGAAAATTCGAAAAAAGTGTAAAAACGCTCCGCCCTACTGATCACGTCTTACAAAGCAAATCGTAAAATTTAATGAGTTTCGGCTAATTTGCTAGAAAGAAACACCTTATATATAAAATTTGTTGTATTTTGATACTAAAGAATTGTATCAGTTGGTAATTCCCAGTTAAAAGCTGCTGATGTTGTAGATAGAACTTAGTTGCACAGTGGACGATGAGAAGAGAGGTAGTGTCGTTATATATGCAATAAAATTTGATAATTATTTTATTTGATAATATTACAGTACATCATAATATTTATGTTATTAATATTATCATCTAACTAATATTATACTTTTTGCAGCACTGATTATGAATTGTACAAGGCAAGCCAGAAAAAACAGCTGTCGGCATTCTTACAGGCATTAGAATTTGATGCTAGGCCCTTTAAAATTAATGTTTTGCTAACAACTTCGGATGTTGTTTCGTATTACCAGTATGTAAGATTATAAATTAAATCATTACCAACAAATGCTGAACCAAAAGTGACAGAGATAGCTGAGAAGAGTAGTATGATCGCAAAATGGGAGAAAGTACAGGAATGTCGCACTGTTGATCAAAGGGGGATGGGGGAATGTTGCAAGGATTATGCAACAAGGGTTATGCAATGAAAGGGGAAGGGGTTATGCAACAAGTTAATGCTGCAAAGGGGGAGGGAGGGGTCTTCGGAGGGAGAAGTGAGGATGACCTCCCCCAAAGGGGTAACCTTAACCTAAGAGAAGGAGAGAAAGGAGAAGGAGGAGGGTCTTTGGGGTAGAAGGTGGGATGTCCTCACCCCCAAAGGGAAACCTAACCTAAGCCTTAACCTAAGAAGGAGAGAGAGTTCTTTATTCCACCGGAGTCCGTCGCATTATGAGGGTCCAGGGGCCAAGCAGCTGTTATAGAGGGTCGTGAGTTGCCAGATACCACTTATTTATATAGGGAGGGTTACCAGAGAGCACTATATATTTATTTATTTATATAAGGAAGGTTACCAGATACCACCATTTATTTTAATTTTTATTTAGATGAGTTACCAGTTATTGTTTTTAATTTAAATATGTTCAGGTGTACCTTAATAGGGTGAGTTGACAGATTGCACCATTTTTTATATTTTTTATTTACATGCGTTGCCAAATAATGTTTTTATTTTAATTATGTTCAGGTGTACCTTATTAGGGTGATTTTGCCAAGCAGCACCACTTATTTTAGCTCCTTATTTATTAAAGGCAAGAATGACATTCTCCTTAAATTGTTCAGTAAGAGAACTAATTATTTAAACGATCCCCAATATTGATAATAAAAGAAATACAGAGGGTTCTTTATATTGTACTCTGAACCATTAGGGTGTGTCAATTTTAGTAAAGTCAACAATTCAAAAACTACTAATGCTCAAATGATGTCATATTATCTAGCAAACTTAGAAATATCTTTAGTGTTGTTTAAAAAGCCATTTACCTACTTATATTTGACCATAAAGGTTTGAAATACAACCTAAATATGACTGTAGCATCGTATATCAATGCGCCATTGATATGTGTGGTCAACTTTGGTTATTTTTGGTGTGCAGTATGGTTTCAAGTTTCAAATAGTCACAAATGCTGGAGTTTTGATTGTGAATGCATGTGTTTTCCCTCCTTTTTGACAATTTTGATTACTTCGTAATGTAAATATTGTGTAATTCAAATTATTCGAAATGTTGTGTGTGACCCAAACTTTCTGTATATTTTGATATGATAAATATATGAAATTGTCATTACTTGGAATAATTATGTCTTGTACCTATAACAACACAACCTTTTATCTGAGCTTATAGGAAGATATCAACCCCTTCACTACGATGACTAGTACGCGTTCGTCATGGTTCCTCCCGTGACGCGCTACGATGACGAGTTTGCGTTCGTCATGACTTGTGTTGGTTTTTAAAAGCAAATATTTCTCGTAGTGCGGTGCAAAGCTTCTTGTTTGATATTCGAAGTATGGACTGGAAGTTGATGATGACATTATGAAAGAACCAACGTGACGTGAGTCGTTCAGAAGGGGTTAAGAATTTCAATTAACTTAATTTTATGTAATCATAATCAGTAGGCCTATCCAAATTTCAATGACATTTCTTTTGTTCACAGGTCCACAGGATGAGTCAGAAAGAAATCAGAACCCGAAGCAAATCAAGTTGTCACCTAAGTCATTTGGTGGGGACTGGGAGGGAACTTCCCCCTCCTGAGCTGCCCACAGCCAGAGATCTGCTGAGGTATGATTTGTTGAGGAGAGAGATGAGTGAGGAAGATAGGAGGAATTACCCAGTTAATGACCTGCTTAACAACGGTATTGTTCCAGGGCTAGTGGCTCAGTGGAGAAAGGCCAACGCTCTATTCGCAGTACCTGTAATCAACACTGAGGTCAGGATCAGGGCTAAAGTGAAGGCACTGTGGGATGAGGCAGTGAAGGTGTCCATTGCCAATGTGAAGCTAGAGGTCAAAGATAGGTTCATGATGAAACTGGACAAATTGTTGGACATCCTGACCTGTCACTGTGTGATCAGGAGCTGCAGTGAGCTTGGGTGCAACCCTGTCTGCAACAGTGAGGTTCACATTGACTGCAGCTGCAGGAGCGAGCAGAATATACTAGTGCAGGAGCTTGCCTTCATTAAAGGTCAGAGAGAAAAGGTGGGAAGTGTGGGGCACACCAGATGGGTCTAGCTGATCACCCTGAGACCAGGAGACAGGAAGCAGTGCTGCAGAGACAGGAGCAGAGAAGGAAGGCCGAGGAGAAGAGGAGGAGAAAAGCAGAGGAGTCAGCCAAGAAAGAAGAGGAGTTGAGGGAGGAGTCACTGCTGGAGATGGAGTTGGAGGAGACTGGAGATATACTGGAGGAGGCAGGGAGGAGAGAGGAGGACGAAGACTTCATACCAGAGGCCGCGACAACTTCTTCCTTGCCTGTGACTAAGAAGAAGAAATACAACACTGAAGATATCACCAACATAGCTCTGGTTAGCATGAGACATCACACTAGGTTGAGAGAGACTGCAGAGATTGCCACTGCTGCCTGGATTGATGCTGGCCTTATCACAGCGTTTGACACAGCACTGGTGATTGACCACAACAAAGGGAGGAGGGCTCAGGAGAGGCTGACTAAGGAGCTGGTCAAGAAGTTTGATGAAGAGATTAGGGAAAATGGCATCACCTGTATCTTTTTTGGTGGGAAAAGAGATGACACCAAAGTGATGATGGAAGCTGAGGGCAGTGACAGGCAGTTTCCTGGCCTCATTAAGGAAGGACACGACACAGTGTGCAATGAACCAGGTGGGAAATATTTGTGGCATGTACTAGAGGAAGCTGCAGAGGAGAGAAGTCATGCTGAGGTCATTGCTGATCATCTGGTGAACTGGCTAAGAGAGAGAGGAGCAGACCAACCCTTTTGGCCATAGGAGGTGACAGTACTAATGTGAATACTGGCTGGGAGGGAGGAGTAATGCATTATGTGGAGGCCAAGTTTAGCAGGCAGTTGGTGTGGATTGTCTGTGACTTGCACACTGGGGAGCTGAGTCTCAGACACCTAGTGACTGCACTGGATGGCAAGACAATGAGAAACAACAAGTGGTCTGGGCCCCTAGGGAAGATGTTAGACACTGCCACTGAGCTGGAGATCAACCCAAACTTCACAAGGATCACTCTTGGTCCTCCTCTACCCCATCTCAGTCAGGAGGTAGTCAAGGACCTCAGCACAGACCAATCATATGGCTACAGAATCATCACTGCCATCAGATCGGGAGAGGTACCTCAGAGTCTAGCTTTCCTGGAGATTGGGCCAGACTGTCAGAGTAGGTGGGTCACCACGGCTCTAAAGTTCTGCAGATTGTGGATTTCCAAGCATGTGCTGAAGGGTAGGAACCTGAAGAATCTGAAGATAATTGTTGAATTCATAGTGGGAGTCTACATGCCAAACTGGTTCAACATGAAGTTAAATCACAGCTGGGTGGAGGGTCCCAAGCATGTACTGTACCAGCTGGAGCTGCTCATAAGTCAGAAGAAGGAGGTGACAGGAATAGTGATGCCTACAGTGAAGAGATCAGCTTGATATGCACACTCTGAGGCTGTGCTCCAGGCCATGCTGTGCAATGAGGTGGAGGAGGAGAGGAGGGAGGCAGTGAAGAGGATACTGGAAATCAGAGGTGAAGGAAATGAGGACACACAGGTAGAAGACTGCAGTGTCAGACCCATGAAGACTCCTGACATCAACCGAGATGACGCCAAACTCTCGGAGCTTATTGACTGGAACTCTGGCGTGACTGAGCCTCCTTTGACCTGCTCCCTCACCACTGCTGCAATCAAGGAGTTTCTGGATAGACGAATGGAAGTTCCTGCATGGCCCTCACACACACATTCAATAGAGAGTGTGTAAGGATGACAACTGAAGCAGCACAACATGTTTACTCACAAGAGAGGAGGGAGGCGTACATCAGAGGACAGGTGGCCAGTAGGGTGCTCATGTCCAGGAACAAGAGCAACGCAGACATGGTATCCTTGGCAAAGTTCAAGAAACCTATCTATATTTCTAAGTTTTAATATTGAAATACAATCAAAATGTCTTTAATTGTATAAAATGTATGTAAAATGTAGTTATATACAATACAAGAAATACTTCCAAAAATTGCTGATTTTTCGTAAATTTCAACTTCAAATATAAGTAGCTAGGAGTGCTCAAATCTGGATTTTAAAGCCATATTTCGATTTAGCACATAAAAACGCATCAATTGGTCACTAGTAGTCTTTGAAAATCTAAAGATTTCACTTTGCTCCTTAAAATTGACACACCCTACTGAACCATTAACTCAATATACATTTTAAATCAGTTTAAGAATTTACTTAGACGCAAAACGAGCCACATAAGAAACACACTAGACTCTTTAAATTATACATTAATATTAAAATGAAAACTTTACAGTAACTCGCGAATTCTATGGCATAAGGGAAAACTTTTAAAATATTGTTAACCACTAGGTCACTCTGGATACCCATTTATCTACCAACCAATTGTGCGGAAAGATGAACGTTTACCGCGCCCGGCTGCCATCGCCGGGTCTCGAACCCGGAACCGGTGGATTCATAGTCAGCGATGCTGACCACCGATTCATGGTATATCATCATCAGAATCGCAAGCAAGCAACAGGGTACAGGGTTTTGGGGGATCCACAGGAAGGACGGTGAGGGGAAATTTTCAAATTGCTCCGTGTCTGTCTCCCCAATTACAATCATTACTTATTGACTGCTCACCCCAACGAAAAAAAATTGTACGAATATGAAAAGACATTTTATATATAGACACACGCACATATATATATATATATATATATATATATATATATATATATATATATATATATATATAGGGAAATGTAAGGAAATGGATATATAATTTCCTTAGTGAGCGGCGGCAAGTCGTTACAGTACAAGGAGTATCTTCATCAGAATCAGAGGTCCTCAGCTCAGTACCACAAGGAACAGTATTAGCTACACTATTCTTCATAATCATGCTAACTGACATAGATGAGGACGTTACCAGAGACATCACAGTAACATCCTTTGTGGATGACACAAAGATTAGTCGAAAAATAAGAAACCCAGAGGATATACGATCTCTACAAACCGACATAAACAGAATCTACAAGTGGACGGAAGACAACAATATGAAGTTTAACACCGAGAAATTTCAGCTGTTACGGTACGGAAAAAGAGAAGACCTAAAATCCATGGGATATTATACCCCAAATGGACAGGAAATTCAGAGAAATTCCAGAGCAAAAGATTTAAGGGTTGTAATGACAGATGCTGCGAAATTTGAAACACAAAATAAGATAGCAGTAAACAGAGCAAAGAGAATAACAGACAGGACGATATTGAGAACCATTAAACGAAGTGGTAGGAATGTAATGATTCCTCTACTGAAAACACTGATCATACCCAAATTGGAATACTCCTCGGTCCTAACATCCCCATATAAAAAAGAAGACATTAGACAGCTGGAAGGGATCCAGAGAAGCTTCACAGCCAAGATCAACGGGTGCAAAGAACTAAATTACTGGGAAAGGTTATGCGAACTAGACCTATATTCACTGGAAAGGAGAAGAGAGAGATACACCATTATTTACATTTGGAAAATAATAGAAAATCTAGTCCTTAATCTTACTCTAAACCCTATAACTCCCCAAACAACAGTGGAAAGTAGAAATGGTAGATTGTGTTGTATTCCCAAACTGAGGGCGAGATAGGGAAGATCCTTAACCCTGAAAGGAAATAGTTTTGTGGTGAGAAGACCAAAACTCTTTAATCAGCTACCCAAAGACCTAACCTAAGAAACACGAAGGGAGTTGCAATGGACACCTTCAAAAGAAGACTAGACGCCTGTCTCAGAACAATCTCCGAAGAGCCGGGCGTACCTGGCTGTGTGAGGTGGAGAGCACAAGAAACCAACTCAGAACTTCACCAGGCCAACTCGATCGGAGGGGCGACAAGCTTGACCTTCGAGAAATGAGGAATCATCGCGCTGAACCTTTGTAAGGTTGTAAGGATGTAAGGTTATACACACACACACACACAGACACACACACACACAGAGGATTGATAATTAACATCTTTGCAAGAAAAAGACAGTTGTATCTATGCAGACAATATGAAGTTCAGTTTACAAGATGAGTAGAAGGCGTGATTGGATTGTTTATATATATATTGATGCTCATCCCACAAAGAAAACAAATTTCCACTGCAAATTTTACTGTTGAGATGAATGAGCAGGAAAACTGAACCGCGCACGAAATCAAAGTTGATGCAAAGAAGAGGAACCACGAAAACAGACAAGCAAGCAAACAATGTCGAGTTATTTATTGCAGAAGGAGCACGAAGGCATGCAAGCAAGCAATCAATCTGAAAGTGAAACTTTTTACTTATACAAAAGATTTTCAATCTTAATGTTTCCACTTCAATTATCCCTATTAAAATTTCTCTCCATTCTAATTAGTAATTTTTTTAAAATTTTTAGAAATTTAGGTTATTTATAATAATAATTAGTAAATAAATTGCATTCATTTACTTTTGCCAATCCTCTCTATAAAAAATGTTTTCAAAATCAACTTTTCTTTTTATTTCACAAAAATGTGTAACGATGTAAAACTCCAGTCACTTTACACGCAAGTGAATGGCTCGAGGCACTCCAAAACATAGCGGTATCGGAATGCGGTTGTCTCAGTATGTGTGTGTGTGTGTGTGTGTGTGTGTGTTAATCATTTAAATCGTCTCTGTTATTATTATTATTATATTATTATTATTATTATATTATTATTATTATTTTATGAGGAAAACAAAGTATTAATTAATTTTGGAATTCTCTTTTTATTCTAAGATACGAAAATTCATGTTTTCAGATAAAAATAATTCTCGATAAACTACGAACTAAGGAAGGTACACACACACACACACACACACACACATACACACACACACACACACACATACACACACACACACACACACAGATCTGGAAAGGTCAAAAGGGTATATTCGAGCTGATCTACATTGTGCGCTTAACTGAGACGCAAAGAGAGAAATTGAGGTAAAAAACATGTAAAAAAGTAATGATTGTGTATATATATATATATATTAGGGTGTTTCACCCTTATAAGGGTTGATTTTTTTTTTTGAAAGTCTCACCCTCTCAAAATATTCGATTAGTTGTGTAAACTGATGTTATGGAATTTTGTGAAGTTTAATGAACATCTTAAGGTGCCTCATGCCTTGTAAACTTTGGCTTGCTTGGGTAAAATCTATAAATAACAACTACATTCATAACAAGACGATTATTTTAAAATCTGACAAACTTGAGAAATTAATAACTATTTATTTTCAGCATTATATGCCGTTATTTAGTTATTTTATATTCAAATTCATTATTTATAAATGTAATATTAGGTACGTAAAGCTTAAGGAATGTTCTCGAAATTTTTTTTTTTTTTTATTTAATTGAGCACATAAAATTATTTTGTAGTATTGTTGGAAATTAGTTTGTTGGAATTGTGTTTTGCTCTTTAACTTGTCACTAGTTGACCCACCAACACTGTACATTTCTTAAGTTAATAAAAATAAACTAAATAGAAACAGTTATGAAACAGTAACAGTATGTTGATAACTTTCATATAATTCTTTTGTTTCAGATTCATGACAGCTAGGCAAAAAAGACAAGAAATTTTTCTTATAGGAGCAGTCTCGCTCACAGTATCAGGGGATCTAAGTTACCATGTATTGGAGATTAGGGTGGATCGATTTTACATTGTTTTCGATTTACATATTCTAATAGAGACAAAAACTTGCGCATGCATGAGAAAATAGCTTCTGCAAAATCTTAGCTTAATAGGTAATCATCTTCTGCCCCCGGCAGAGCGATGAAAATCATATTTTAGTAGTCAAAAACGTATTTTTCTTATAATTTTAAAATATTTCAATATGCATCAAAATTATTCCTAATAACTATAAAGTCGATGAAAAAGACCTCATATGATCGTTTTTCCAAACGCGTTGTCCTACGTTAATATCTTTTGCCCCGGCAACAACGTCAAATGTTGAAAAAATAGGTAATTTATATACATATTTTCAGATCGGCTCTTTGTCTTAAATAATGCATTTATATATTTCCCATAGCATTTATATCGTTGCTTAGGCATGAAATAACACACACGCAAAATTTTATGACTCTAGAGTAATATCTTCTGTCCCGAGAAAAGTCTAAATGTGGATTATAATTACGTTAATGCGATGTTATAAGTACGATAAGTACTAAGTACAGCTCCTCGCTTGCTAATTTTATAAAATTAGCAACCCAGAACTCACCACGAGGAGGTGGCTGTACGTCGAGTTCCACCCTATCCAGCCCCAACCACCCTTCCTTTGGCTGCATGTCGATTTACATACGGTAATCTTTCTTAGAATCAAATCGTGGAATTTTTGTTCGGGAGTGAAGACGGGAGCGGATGAATCCGTCCCTCTCTTCTATTCCACTTACACTAGCAGAGGTTTCGGTTACTAATTTCATGAGTCTCTCGACCGCTTGAGTATGACAAGGAATAGTGGGATCAGTCCATTAGGCTGGTCTCCCGTCTCAACAAACTCTTTTATTCGGGTATCAGGTATTGTTTTTGTAACGGGGGTTCGGTCACCTCAGCCGTTTGCCAGTTGATCATTTCGTAATAGTTTTGACTATCGTAGAGCAGCTCAGGCATGGCGAAGGCTCGAATTTCCCCCGCTGGTGATTGTTTTGATCGTGCTTTTAATATTCTTCTCCATCCCAATTCTCTTATGTGTTGCTCATCGGCATGTAGCATGGAGATCAAAATATTTTCTGGGTGAGCAAAGAAAGAATTTCTACGGAGGACTTTGTTGGCGATTGTCTTAGATCTTTGAGGAATGGTCTGAGAGAGAGGCATCATTTCGAAAAAATGTTTTGCGCCCTCAGTGAAACTGGAGTTTTTCTTTATCTTAAACCAAATTGGTGTGTAAACTGTCATAATGAATCGCACAATTTCGTTGAAGGTGCTGGAGGGTTCACTGGTTGAAACATAGAGGCGCAGAAATCTATTTGCTGTTGTCAGCCACCTGGAATGCGCCATCTTACCTGGATTTCGAGCCGCGAGAGTTGAAGAGCAGCTACCGCTCGACACTGCTCTGTAGATGCCTAACAAATATTTTTGGTCAGTGCTCAACTCGGCATCATCTATGTCAATGTCGGGAGATGGAATGGCATCGAATTCTGTAATTGGAAGTTTTTCGCAGTCGTTCAGTTGTTTTCCAACTGGTCCAGTAAAGCCCATTGGCCCAGTTGTTTTGCCGTCCAAGTCTTGAATGAGGTGTCGCAGTGATAATTCATTACCGTGTAATAGGCATGTGTGTGTGTTATTTCATGCCTAAGCAACGATATAAATGCTATGGGAAATATATAAATGCATTATTTAAGACAAAGAGCCGATCTGAAAATATGTATATAAATTACCTATTTTTTCAACATTTGACGTTGTTGCCGGGGGCAAAAGATATTAACGTAGGACAACGCGCTTGGAAAAACGATCATATGAGGTCTTTTTCATCGACTTTATAGTTATTAGGAATAATTTTGATGCATATTGAAATATTTTAAAAATTATAAGAAAAATACGTTTTTGACTACTAAAATATGATTTTCATCGCTCTGCCGGGGGCAGAGGATGATTACCTATTAAGCTAAGATTTTGCAGAGGCTATTTTCTCATGCATGCGCAAGGTTTTGTCTCTATTAGAATATGGAAATCGAAAAAAATGTAAAATCGATCCACCCTATTGGAGATGTCCTGAAGCGATTTTATTACTTCCATCGGGAAGAGAATGACACAATTAAAGAAGCAGCCAACAAAACTTTTGATGAAATATTGCTATTCTGGAACAAAACCAGAATCCCAACTAGACCCAAACAACATGTTATTACAAAAATTGAAGGTTTGTATGCCACATGGAAGCAGCTACAAAAGAATAAAACTAGAAGTTCTACTACAGAAAACAAGAAAAGAGAAGATTTTATCAGCACTTTCCCAAATCTATTTGATATAGCTCACGCTGATGCAGCAAAACTGATCCAGAACCCCGAGGACCTTCAGTTCTTTGCAAGCTCAAAGAGAGCCTGGACGACGGGGAACTATGGCTGGAATAGACAAGGTAACAATGGAGAAGGAAAGGCGACGTTTTGAAAGAGTAGCAAATGAAGAAAAGAGAAAACAAAGATGCAAGAAAGAAATAGCAAGCACATCAAAAACTGTGGATTCGACTAAAACAAGTGATTCTACTAAATCAGATACAGAGAGTTCCTCCTCTTCTCATGTTTCTGATTACTTGCCAACTGTTGGAGGTACAACTGGGGGAACTTCAATTGCAAAAAAACAAAAGTCCATCATGACTCCAGACCTCTGCGCCACTCTAGACAGAACTTTCATGAGTGATAGGGAGGCTGTTCATCTCCTAACGTCACTAATAAGGAGTCAAGTGATTCAGCGTCCTGAGATTTCCGTCAGCCATTCAACGGTATACAGAGCCAGAAAGAAGCACCGCTTAGAAGCTGCAATACAGCATGAAAAGAAAATTAAAGAATCCTTGGTCAATAAGGTGCTTGTTGTTCACTGGGATGGAAAAATTATGCTTGATTTGACTGGTAAAGAAAAGGTAGATAGACTGCCAATTATTGTATCTGGTGATGGTGTCGAAGAAATACTTGCCATTCCAAAAATTTCATCTGGAACTGGTGTTGCTCAAGCTGATGCGGTGGTTTCTACATTACGAAATTTCAATCTTCAAGACTCGGTGAATGCCATGAGCTTTGATACAACACCGTCAAATACGGGTGGACGTGGTGGTGCATGCATCCTTATCGAAAATAAACTTGGAAGGGAGTTGTTGAATCTTGCATGTCGTCACCATATATTCGAACTTCAAGTCGAAAAGGCCTACACTTTCTTGATGGGATTATCTACAGGACCAGAAAACCTGTTGTTTAAGAGATTTAAGGAAAGCTGGAAATCCTTGATCTCTCATCTTTCACACCCCTTCAAGGGGAGCTGGAAGATGCAAATGTCACTCAGTTGATTTCTTTTGCTACAACAATACTTAAAGATGAGCACCAAGAGAAGATTACCGGGAACTGCTGGAGCTGTGGGTTATAGTTCTAGGTGAAACTCCGCCAAGAGGTATTAAATTCAAAAGGCCTGGAGCCATACGCAGAGCAAGATGGATGTCAAAGCTCATTTATGCCATCAAATTATTTCTTTTCCGACATCAAATGAATATAACTGCCAGAGAAATAAGAGGAATCACGAGGTTTGTGATTTTTGTTGTCCGTGTGTATCTGGTAGCCTGGTTCACTGCTCCATTGGGAATCTCCTCTCCTCGTCTAGATCTAGCATATATGGCAAGGCTCAATGAATTCCATGATCGTGAGCTTGCGGAAGCAGTTCTCAATGTTTTCAAAAGACACTTGTGGTACTTAGGAGAAGAGTTGGTTGCTTTCAGCTTCTTTGACGATGAGGTGGACATTCGCGAAAAAAAGGAAATGGTAATTGCATTGGAAAATCGTGAAAAAGGTAGGCGTCTTAAAGCATCTAGTGATGGAACATGGAAACCCTTACATCATTACGTTACAACAGCAACAAAGAAGTTCTTCAGCAAACTGAACCTTCTTGATCTAACCTTTCTGAAGAACGATCCAGCTTTATGGGAAGAGGATGAAAATTACAAAGTAGCAAAAAAAATTGTTGGTTCTTTACAAGTCGTGACGATACAGCGGAGAGAGCTGTAGCTCTCGGTGAGCTCTCCTCGGGGAAATTGACAAAAGATGAGAAGCAGTACCAATGTCTCATCCAATGTGTGAAGCAACACCGGAAATTGTTTCCAAACGTCAAGAAGTCAACTGTACTGTGATAGTCATTACATTTGAGAAATACCGCTCTCTGAAATATCTTAATAAAACAAAAACAGTAATTTTAACATTCATGAATAATACTATCTTGGAAAAAACTTTGGCTCTCTTGAGGCACCTTTTATTTTTGTTGTATTGTAATGAAAGTTTATAATTTTTAGTTTTGTATGAAATGGAATAATTTTAAATGATGAGAGAATAAATTTTTAAAATTTCATTTTTTTGAAACACCCTAATATATATATATATATATATGTATATATATATATATATATATATATATATATGTATTAGTGATGTAGCGGATGTCATTTTTTTCACATCCGCGGATGCGGATGCGGATGAGGATGTTTGATTTCAACATCCGCGGATGCGGATGCGGATGCGGATGTCTACATTTTCGTTATTTTTTAGGATATATTCGAGATTTGTTGTGTTTAACGTATATAATAAGTTATTATATAGAGAGAGCTGTAGCTATAATGTAGTATAATTGATTAATTGTACAATAATTGCTGTACTTTTCTCTGAACATATAAAATAATATCAAGCATCTAACTAATATAGAAATCAATTAGTGAATTCGTCTGCAAATAAATTCGTTATATTTTGTTGAGTTTCAGCCACAATTAGAAACCATAATTGTGTTACCAGGATGCGGGACGTGAACCCAACTCAAATGCACCCCACCGACCTCTTCCCCAACCTCCACCCTTATAGAAAGAGATCTTTAATTAGCTTGATAACTATTTATATTAAGTTTAAAGTTTTATTAGGCATATTTATAAATGAGTAATTAAAATAAAGTAAACTAAGATGTTCATCGTTTAATGTTCAAACTTAATTATAGGAAGGTTATGCTGAAGGAACATTAATTTTTCTGCCTTTTCTGCTGCCAGTCTGTTTCTCTTTTCATCATATATTAATCCAGCACTGCTAAATAATCTCTCGCTTGGTACGTTTGTTGGAGGACAGGCTAAATGTTTCCTTGCAAGTTTACTCAAGTATGGATAGATATTCTGCGTATTTTTCCACCAACTAATAGGATTGTCACATGCAGCCAGGCGTTTTTCTTGGTGATAGCTCTCGATCATTTTTACTACATCTTTTGACATCGCGTAGGTCTCGTCATTGCTGCTTGACTCAAGAAACTGAGAGACAGATTCTGTGATAGATTTGCTTGTTGAAGGTGTTGGTTCTGTCACTGAAACTTTTATTCTTTTGGTGGGTGGCGAAGCGACAGATTCAAGAGATTGAAGCTCTTCAACTGCTTTTCCAAGTGATGATTTAACTCGTTCTAATGTACTAGGTGAAAATAACTTAGCTTTGTAACGTGGATCTAAGTAGGTTGCAAGAGAGTAACTTCATACAAGAACAGCCTCTCGTCTTGTCGCTTGCATCACTTTTGCGCACAATGAACTAGTTCTATTAATATAGTAGAATTTGATAATTTCCGCTTATTAATGACATTTTATCTCAACGGTCCACATCCGCACGACATCCGCAGTCCAAAGTGCGGATGCGGGTGCGGATGCGGATGCGAGAAAATGTGCGGATGTTCCGCGGATGCGGATGCGGATGCGGATGTGACCTACATCACTAATATGTATATATATATGTGTGTGTGTGTGTATATATATATATATATATATATATATATATATATATTCCTCGTTTAAACTGTATATTTCTTATATTATATTTTTTTTACTATATATATATATATATATATATATATATATATATATATATATATATATATATTCCTCTTTTAAACTGTATATTTCTTATATTATAAATTTTTACTGTACACATATATATATATATATATATATATATATATATATATATATATATATATATATATATATATTCTTCGTTCAATTTGTGTAATTCTTGTACTATTACACTGTGTAACACTGATTCTGTTTATATAGAATTTTTTATGTTGTTATATGCATTTGTGAGCGCTGAGTCCAAATCTGGCCTTGGTTTGTGTGTATCATCAATGGTTTCAGAGATAATCCATTTTCATGTTTTACCAGTACAGTATAATGTTATTATGGGCGCATCAATATCAGAATAATCAGGAATTGTTGAGAACAATCGGATGTTCGTTGACAGTTTCTTGCTCTAGAAATTGCCCGAAACTTCCACTGTGCTATATAAAGAAGAGCGCAGAGTCTGAGAAGTCAGTAAGTGTGAGCACACAAAGAAAGCAGGTTGTTTGTCTGATGGTTACCAGCACTGAGGTACTGTGTTTCTGTGCTTCTCTGTGCTGACGATTTGAGTGTTATCGATCCTTTTTTATTGCGAACATTATTTCAGTGTTGTGAATACATCTTTTTTCTGGAATCTGTTATCTGTTGCAGATATAATAACTCTTCTCTATATATCTGCAGGTTGTGATTAATGTAGTACAGTTTGGTAAAGGGAATGGCAACTAGAGCTTGTAAACACTCGCCGGATATATTCTGCTACGTTTGTGGGTATCACATAGGCCCCAAGCAAGTATCGCACAAGATTGTGAAAGGCACCAAGTTCTGGATCGCGTATAGGCTCTATTTTGGTATGCCTATGGGTGACCAAGATAAGCCCTGGGCACCCCATGTGATCTGTGGAAGCTGCTGCTCCACACTTGAAGGGTGGCTGCGGGGAGTACGCAAAGCAATGCCCTTTGCGGTACTCAGAATATGGAGAGAACCAAAGAGCCACCACGACGATTGCTACTACTGCATGGTAGACGTTTCTAAGTACAGGAAAGTTAAAGGAAGGCAGACTCTTCAGTATCCAAACATAGCGTCGTCCATAGCTTCTGTACCACATGGCGAAGGTCTTCCAATACCACGTCCACCAGAACAGGTATCTATCCATTACTTTACCTTCTGTATTTACAGACTGTGGGTCAGTATGTGTCGATTTTTCTTAGTGCTGATGCTCTTCTACATATATAGCTATGCCTATATTTTGTTTCTTTGCTTTGCAGGTTGAAAATGAGGATGCAGCTAGCTCATCTGAGATGTCGGTTGGTGAGGACAGTCATGATGAAGAATATACAGTAACTTTCAATACAAACCCCCACTTTCCAAATCAGAGGGAATTGGACGACTTAATTAGAGATTTGGGTCTGACGAAATCAGGGTCTGAGCTTCTGACCAACAGACTCAAAGAGTGGAATTTGCTTGGAGAAGACTGCAAGAGCACTGTATACCGAAAGCGGCATGAAGAGTTTGCAAGGTTCTACGATGCCAATGGCTCTCTATGTTATTGCAGCGAGGTTAATGGTCTATTCATAGCTATTGGGTTAACACATATACCCTCAGAGTGGCGCCTGTTTATTGACAGTTCAACTCGGAGTTTAAAAGCTGTTCCACCCCACAATGGGAACAAATATCCATCTATACCAGTTGCACATTCTGTTCAAATGAAAGAGGACTATGAAAATGTCAAACAACTGCTCACTCAAATCAGGTATGAACAATATAACTGGGACGTGTGTGGTGATTTCAAAATGATTGGTTTCCTGTTAGGTTTACAAGGAGGGTTTACTAACTATTCATGTTTTCTTTGCCTGTGGGATAGAAGAGCTTCAACTGAGCACTATAAAACAGTTCAGTGGTCTCCACGTGAAGGACTGCAACCAGGAAAGTACAATGTACTCAGGGAACCTCTTGTGAAGCCTGACATAGTTCTGCTACCACCTCTCCATATTAAGTTGGGTCTAATTAAGCAGTTTGTAACTGCGTTAGATTTTGGAGGGGAAGTTTTCCAACAGATTCGGGTCATGTTCCCTAAACTCTCTGGGGCCAAAGTCAAGGCTGGCATCTTTGTAGGACCACAAGTCAAGGCGCTGTTGAATTCAAAGAATCTTGAAGCCAAGATGACTCCGATCGAAAAAGAGGCTTGGTGTGCTTTCCGTGATGTGGTTCGTGGGTTTTTAGGCAACCATAAAGCACCAAACTATAAGGAGTTTGTGTCAAACTTGATTAAGTGCTATGGCAAAATAGGGTGCCGTATGTCTTTAAAATTACACTATCTGCATTCACATCTAGACTTTTTTCGCGATAACCTGAGCGATGTGAGTGAAGAACATGGCGAAAGATTCCATCAAGATATTCAAACGATGGAGAAAATGTACCAGGGCCATTGGGATGCTTCCATGATGGGAGACTACGTATGGTCACTGATCAGAAAGGATAAGAATGTTCATACGCGGAAGTGGCGTTCTTCAGTGCATTTTTAAGGAACGCATACTGCATAACGAGGCTTGTTATTCCCTTATCGGTTCTCCTCATGATATATATATTATATCCTTTGCACCATTTTAGGTTTGTCAAATAATTTTGGCTCAATAAACATTAATTTCCAATAGTGTTTTTATTTTCAGAAAATATTTACGTTAGCCTTCTTTATATACTTTGCCATATGAAAAGTGTGCTAACCTATATTTTTTAAACGGTTGGTGATAGAGCAAAACCAATATCATTTTTGGAATCAGTGCCCCGAAATCATTAAGAAACGACAGAAAAATCACAATAAACAGAAATTTTTTCAAATTTTGTTACCCACAGTTATTATAAGCGAGGAGATAGCGGGTTGAATGTTATGCAGATCACTTTCACTTGTCTACTGTCCCCATGCCTATCAAATTATAGGTTGACTTGGAAAACACACACACACACACACACACACACACGCACACAACACATATACAATGGATAAAATGAAACGTTATTTGAAACATGAATTATTTAATATTCATCGACAAGTAATTAAAGCATGGCATATATTCAAATACACATAATAAATAAAATAAACACATCTTTATGGTAGAACTTTTTTAAATGACTGTACTTTCAAGTTCCTTATAAATGAAATAGAATTTATTAAATACCACCACGGAATATGTATTCCAAAAAGCGTTTTTCAAACTATGAACAAAATCTGAGAAAACTTTTGTCGCTTAGCCATTTCTTCCAAGAAGGTCTTCAATTAACTTAATACCAAATTAGTACGAAAGAACTCTCGATAGTAACAGTAAACTGCAAAACACAGTAAACTGCGAAACCATCGCGAAATGCAAACAAAAACATACCCAAGGGCAACATTAGGAAATACAACCCAAATTACACTAGAGAAATAGCCCACCTCATAAGGCAACGTAACAACCTCAAATATAACACACAAACACCACACACAGAAGCCATAAAACAGCAGATACAACAGCTCAACACAGAAAAAAACAACAAACTCAAAGAAAAACAAACAGAAACATTCAGGGAATTCATAACATCACTAAACCACTCCACAGATACATCCAGGCTATACAAGACTATAAACAGCATTACCCACTCTAACAGCGGCATTCACACCTCACACGCGGCTATCTGTCGCAGCCAAAATAATATCCCAACATATACACAACAAGCTAACATTCTAGTTAATCACTACGCAAAGATAAGTCACTTAAACAGAGACAACAACCAGAAACACGCAGACAGACAAACAGCCAGACATAAGAAAACCTACAGACTCGACACGACCATTACACCCTTCAGTACAGACCAGACCACCAAGATCATCAAAAATATTAAGACTTCGAAGGCTACTGGACCAGACAACATATCTAACATACACCTTAAACACTTGGGCCCACAAGGAATACTAGCTCTCACAAATATCAGCACATATTCATACCAACACTGTATTATTCCTGACATATGGAAACAAGGTAAAATTATTACACTACTCAAACAAACCAAACAAAAATCCAACAGAACCAGCTTCCTATAGACCCATTACTTTACTTTGCACACTTTCCAAAGTAACAGAAAGACTAATCTTACAAATCACCAACCCACACATTCCACTCTCGCCTACTCAACATGGATTCAGACCTCACCACTCAACCACGACATTACTCACTAACCTCACTCAGCACATCATGGATGGTATCAACTCCAGACGACCACTCAACGTACACTATTAGCAACAATAGACATTAGTAAAGCACTTGATGCTATCCCACGCTTCCCTCTCATAAACAAAATACTCAACACAAACCTGCACAATAACACCAAAAGGTGGCTGAGCAACTATCTTTCAGGAAGATACTCACATGTCACATTTAATGGCAAGTCATCCAAAAACAAGCTTTTTCCGAACGGGGTCCCTCAAGGCTCTGTTCTCTCACCAACACTTTTCAACTTATACATGCATGACATTCCGACACCCATAGATAACAAGCTTACCTTATCATCACATGCAGATGACATCACTCTAACATCCACCCACAACAACATCGACACCGCTACAAATAACCTACAAACATACATAAAGAGTATACAAGACTGGCTCACACACAATAGACTCAAAGTAGCGCCCACAAAATCAACCATCACCTTGCTTACAAGCAACACAAAAGAACAACAGGTAATTCCACAGCTTACACTAAACAACATCAACATTCCACACACTCACAGGATCAAAATACTTGGGGTCACATACAACACATCATTATCTTTTGCAATCCACATTCAGGACATTAAAAACAAATGTACGTCAAGACGTAACGCGCTTAGGGTACTAACAGGCACAAACTTTGGACACCAGCAGGAAACAACATCACTCATATACAAACAATATATTCGCTCAGTTATGGACTATGCTAGCCCATGCTGCGCACCCATTATCTCAAACACACACATAAACACCTTACAGACAATACAAAACAACGCACTTCGTATCATTACAGGATGCACTCAAACAACACCAATAGAACACCTGCACACAGAAACAAAAATACTGAAAGTTAGGGAACATTTAGACACGAGGGGAACACAATTCATGGCAGCAGCAACAACTAACCCACAACAGCCTTGCCACTACATGTACAATTATGCACCAACACCTCGCACCATTAAGGTAACACCAGAGAGACATTATAACCAAATACTCCATTCCATACCACGCCCACAGACATCACACAGTACGGAAAACACATACACACACACCTAACCCACAAAGCACTGACACGACTCAGTCCGAATGCGGTCCTAGGTGCGAAGCCGCCACCATTAACAGGTCAGAGATCAGCCTGAGCAGATCGGATCGAGTTAACTTAGTACGATTCCGTTGTGGACATCACCCCAACTTACGGACATATAAACACAGACTAGACAACTCCATAGACGACACCTGTTCCAGGACACACCACAAACAATTGAACACATTATGACAGACTGTACCGCTCTAGCACAACAACGAACACAACACAACATCACTAGTGCGCTGAACCTCTGGTCCACTCCGGAGAGGGCGATCGGTTACCTGCGTGCCGCCGGCTTGCTCGATCAGGGTGGCTGATCGGCTAAACAACAACAACAACCATCGCGATGTAAGAATGCATTTAGTAAAGTTTTCAGATAGTTACTATTTCTGTCACATGTACTTCTCTTCTATTAGGGAAATACTCCTCTTATTTAAGTAATTGACTGATTTTCGTATGAAATACAAATAGTGTAGAGGAACTGTTCACAACTTCTGAAGCTAGCCTGTTCCACGTGTCAAATGTCTTATAAGTAAAGTAATTCTCACACACACTAGTGCTAAACCGTTTCAAACCCATCTCCCAACCATTGTTTCGAGTTGAGTTATCATTTAAACTAAACATGCTTCTAAAATCAGCATCGTTGAAACCGTGTAAGAGTTTTAAAACCTCGATTAGTTGACCGCGCAGCCTCCGAGTTTCCAGCGAAAGCAAATTCAGTGTACGAAGCGTCGATTGTGTCCCATATGCCTAACGGAAGGGATTAACTTTGTGGCCTCGCCTGGACTCGCTCCAGCCTGTGAATCCCTTTCCTGAGGGTGGGCGATCAGAACTGCACAGCATACTCCAGGTGCGGTCGAACCGGGGAATTGTACAGAGAGAACACAGTCTCCTTGTTTACGAAATCGAAATTGTCTCCTAATATAACCCAACACCTTCTGGGCTTCCTTTTCCACCTCTACGCACTGTTTGGTAAACTTAAGGTCGCGGCTAATTAGCACACCCAAGTCCTTTACCAAATCAGTGGCCTCGATATTACTCCCCAACATGGAGTAGTCCGACTTAGGATTGGCGTAGCCAATGTGCATGACCTTGCATTTACCCAAGTTAAACGGCATTTGTCATTTTTCGGACCACTCTCCTATCCTACGTAGGTCCGCAGAGAGAGAGAGAGAGAAAGAGAGAGAGAGAGAGAGAGAGAGAGAGAGAGAGAGATAGAGATAGAGTAGGCAGGTAACCCCGACTCATAGGGGGGGGGGTATTCTGAGCCAGGCGTCTAATAGCTGTATTACCTTGGTAAGAAACACAAACGTGCGGTACATCTTGCTCCCGATGAATCATGCACTAGAACTGATAATGACTGGGGTGTCTGCAATACAAACTAACGAAAATTACAATCAATTGAATATGGATTTGGATGTTCTTTGACTAAACTAATACAGATCAGTGCTGCTTTCAGTAGTGATGAACCACGCACGAAAGCTTCGTTGGTACTTTGACCCATATTTGTTTTGCAGTGCTGGTGCGAGCTACCCGCACCCTGAAATGGCCGTATCGGTGAAATGGTGCTGTATGTAAAAAATGTTTAACTTTTCATACTTCCACTTAAATTATGAGTGAATCGATGATTTTATATATATATATATATATATATATATATATATATATATATATATAGCCACACACACAATGTATATATATTAACATTACATTCAAACTTGAAATTTATTGTAATATGAAAAAAATACTTTGTTAATTCACCTTATACAGTATATAGTCATAAATGCCTACATGGAGTTGACAATGGACTCCAATCGACCAGGAAATATTCTTCACCACACATAGGACATACATTCATTTTATACACTACACAATCTCTTCAAATTCATATAAAAAAAGGCATTGTGGGTCTCGGAAACCTTGATTTTGATTGTCTACTTCTTATATAGGGGGGACATTTTTACGGGTACTTGTTCTTGTCCTCTCCTTAGTGCATAAAAAAAAAAACATTGGTGTAAATTTTCAGCCGTGACCATTTTTACCCAGTAGGTCGAACAGGTTACATATTTTATATTTTCAACTTTTTAGCCCAACATAACCCATAACTTAATTAACCCAACATAACCCATCTTCAAAAAAGGTAAAACTCAAAAAGTAGATCGTACAAGAAAATCGGACTTGATTACAAAGCTCGATTTAATTGGCAAAAAATGTGACTTACTATTGTCGCTACTATATATATATATATATATATATATATATATATATATATATATATATATATATATATATATATATATATATATATATATATATATATATATATAAATATATATATTTATATATATATATATATATATATCTATATATATATATATATATATATAAAAGAACTAATAACCTTGTTAAGCTTGTTGCTGTTTCGTGCGTCGATCTCTCTTCACACGGTGATCAAGCTGGGGCCCCGCCTCTAGGTCTGGCTTGCTGGAGGAGCGAGTTGCTTTCTTGCGCTCTCCATCGTACATAGCCAGGTACATCCGGCTCATCTGGTACCGTCCTGAGCCATGCATCTAGTCTTCTCTTGAAGACTTCAACTTTGACCCCTGTAACTTTTCTGAGGTCCTTTGGAAGCAGCCAGATCGCACATGGCGCAATTAGAGTGGAGAACAGTTTCAGAGAATAAATTAACTGAAGAAATGCTAATAACCTTGGAAGGGAAAAATGTTCAGGATTTTAGAAAAATATGCACCGAAATCACATCCAAAAGGAAAGAGTAGCTGGCTAGAGAGGCAAAAGAGAAGAATATTTTGCAAAAGAAAAAGAGTGGAGGCGAAGTTAGGCAACTGCGGAGATAATGCCAGGAAAGTAATACAAGAAAAACTGGAGGGTATCGATAGGGATATAGAAGGTCTGATTAAGGACCATACCGAGAGGGAAGAGGAAAAGGCGGTAGAAGCAATAAAGGAAAATCCAAAATACTTCTATAGCTATGCGAAAAGGAAAACAAAAACGCGCGCGCTATTGAGCCCTTGAGGAAGAGAGATAACGAATTAACCGATGATCCAAAAGAAATATCTGAAACATTGAGAGCCAGTATGAATCAGATTTTAGTACCCCAAAAAGTGACAAAGCGATACCTGACCTGGATGCATTCTTTGAAGAGAAATAGCAGGGAGAGTATATAACAGACTTTGATTTTATCCCAGAAGATGTAACGAGAGCTATAGGACAAACGAATCCACATTCAGCTGCAAGTCCGGACAAATGGAATACATTATTGATTAAAAACTATAAAAATGAAATAGATACATCTTTATACTGGTTATGGAGAAGATCCCTAGACACTGGGAAATACCGAGCATCTTGAAAAGAACAAACATTGTCCCTATATATAAAGGCGGGGACAGATCTCAAGCAAAGAACTATAGACCAGTGTCATTGACGTCCCACCTCACCAAAATATTTGAAAGAATAGTTAGAAAGAAAGTTTATGACTTCTTGGAGACATTGGAAAGATTCAACGAAAATCAGCACGGATTCCGATCAGGTAGATCATGCCTATCACAACTAATAGAACACTACATCAATATCCTAGCTGCACGGAAGGCAATGACAACTACGATATCATATACACATATTTTGCTAAAGCTTTCGACAAATGTGATCACGGTATACGAGGTGTGATCAAAAAGTTCGGTAAATAGTCCCGCAACTAATGAACGCGTGTCACTAGGTGATGTCAGTGTGTATGGCTGATGACGTCACCTTGGCCATTTGCCAGATGCCAACAAACACCATTCAACTACGCACCAGTGCGCTGTGTCATTGCTTTGTGTGAGGGCGTTTTTGTGGCGTCTAGCGATTTTGCAGAAAATCTTGAAATTTGAGCAACGTGCAAACATCAAATTTTGTTTTAAACTTGGTAAGACGGCTACAGAAACGAACGGAATGCTTGCAGCTGTGTACGGAGATGAAGTTGTTACAAACAAGACTGTTTGCAAGTGGTTTGGAAGGTTTCGAGAAGGAAATGAGTCTTTGGAAGATGATGAAAGAAGTGGTCGTCCGTCCGTCTTGTTTGTAACAACTTCATCTCAGTAGACACCTGCAAGCATTCTGTGCGTTTCTATAGCCGTCTTACCAAGTTTAAAAAAAAATTTGATGTTTGCACGTTGCTCAAATTTCGAGATTTTCTGCAAAATCGCCAGACGCCACAAAAACGCCCTCACACAAAACAATGACACAGCGCACTGGTGCGTAGTTGAGTGGTGTTTATTGGCATCTGGCAAGTGGCCAAGGTGACGTCATCAGCCATACACACTGACATCACCTAGTGACACACGTTCATTAGTTGCGGAGATATTTACCGAATATTTTGATCACACCTCGTAATAGCACATAAAATGAAATATGTGGGAATAACAGGCAAAGTGGGTAAATGGATCTACAACTTCCTCAGAGAGCGTCTACAGGTCGTCAGAATTCAAGGTATATCATCATCAGTATCGGAAGTAAGCAGCTCAGTACCACAAAGGATAGTACTGGCCCCACTTCTGTTCATTATCATACTAATAGACCTAGAGAGCAGAATAAACAGCGACAGTATAGTAACATCCTTTGAAGATGGTACAAAGATCAGCAGAAAAATCAGCGATGTAAATGAAGTGGAGGCTTTGCAGAGGGTCACGAACAAAATATACAAATGGTCAGAAGACAACAAAGTGTCAATTTAACATCGAGAAATTTCAGCTCTTGTGGTATGGTAGAAAAAGGAACTTAGACTGCATATCATGCTCCAGATAGACAGGAAAATCAGAGTAGCACGAAAGCGATCGATCTGGGGTAATAATGACTGATGATGCGAAATTTGAAACACAAAATCAGATAGCGATAAATAAAGCAAAAACAGTCGCGGGACAGGTACTAAGAACGTTCAAAAGAAAGGACAGGACATTAATGATTCCCCTGCTAAAAACAGATTATACCAAAACTTCAATACTGTTCAGTTTTGACGTCCCATATAAAAAGGAAGAACCTAATAAACTAGAAGAAACGTAAAGACATTTCACAGCTAAGATTGATGGCTGTAAAGAACTCAATTACTGGGAAAGACTATGTGAACTAAATCTGTACTCGTTGGAAAGAAGGAGAGAGAGGTACACCAAAATCTACATATGGAAAGTGACCGAAAATTTGGTACCAAACCTAAAACTAAACCGAATTACCATTCAAACAACACTGGAAAATAGGAAAGGCAGAATGTGTAGTGTTCCCAAATTAAAGGCCCGACAAGGGACCTTCTCAACACTGAAGGAGAATAGCTTGGTTGACAGGGGCCAAGTCTTTTCAACCAGCTTCCAAAGAACCTCAGAAACGTTACAGGGGTCAAAGTTGAAGTTTAAGAGAAGACTAGATGCCTGGCTCAGGACGGTACCAGATAAGCCGGGTGTACCTGGCTATGTACGGTGGATAGCGCAAGAAAGCAACTCGCTCCTCCACCAAGCCAGACCTAGAGGCGGGGCCACCAGCTTGATCACCGTGTGAAGAGAGATCGACGCACGAAACAGCAACAAGGTTAATAAGGTTATTAGTTCTTATATATATATTAGCGCCAATAGTAAGTTACATTTTTTGCCAATTAAATCGAGCTCTGTAATCAAGTCCGATTTTCTTGTACGATCTACTTTTTGAGTTTTACCTTTTTTGAAGATGGGTTATGTTGGGTTAACTAAGTTATGGGTTATGTTGGGTTAAAAAGTTGAAAATATAAAATATGTAACCTGTTCGACCTACTGGGTAAAAATGGTCACGGCCGAAAATTTACACAAATGTTTTTTTTTTATGCACTAAGGAGAGGACAAGAACAAGTATCCGTAAGAATGTCCCCCTTATATAAGAAGGAGACAACCAAAATCAAGGTCTCCATGGCTCACAATGCCTTTTCTTATATGAATTTGAAGAGATTGTGTAATGTATAAAATGAATGTACAGTATGTCCTATGTGTGGTGAAGAATATTTCCCTGGTCGATTAGAGTCCATTGTCAACTCCATGTGGGCATTTATGACTATATACTGTATAAGGTTAATTAACAAAGCTTTTTTCATATTACAATAAATTTCAAGTTTGATTGTAATGTTAATACATATACATCGTGTGTGTGTATATATATATAAAATCATCGATGCACTCATAGTTTAAGTGGAAGTATGAAAAGTTAAACATTTTTACATACAGCACCATTTCGCTCATACGTCCATTTCAGGGTATGGGTAGCTCGCACCAGCACTGCAAAACAAATACGGGTCAAAGTACCAACGAAGCTTTCGTGCGTGGTTCATCACCACTGAAAGCAGCACTGATCTGTATTAGTTTAGTCAAAAGAACATCCAAATCCATATTCAATTGATTGTAATTTTCGTTAGTTTGTATTGCAGACACCCCAGTCATTATCAGTACTAGTGCATGATTCATCGGGAGCAAGATGCACCGCACGTTTGTGTTTCATACCTAGGTAATACAGCTATTAGACTCTTGGCTCAGAACAACCCCCGATGAGCCGGGGTTACGTGCCTACGTGAGGTGGACTCTCTCTCTCTCCCTCTCATTGCGGACCTACGTAGGATAGGAGAGTGGTCCGAAAAATGGCAAATGCCGTTTAACTTGGGTAAATGCAAGGTCATGCACATTGGCTACACCAATCCTAAGTCGGACTACTTCTTGTTGGGGAGTAATATCGAGGTCACTAATTTGGAAAAGGACTTGGGTGTGCTAATTAGCAGCGACCTTAAGTTTACCAAACAGTGCGTAGAAGGTGGAAAAGGAAGCCCAGAAGCTGTTGGGTTATATCAGGAGGCAATTTCGATTTCGTAAACAAGGAGACTGTGCTCTCTCTGTACAATTCCCCGGTTCGACCGCACCTGGAGTATGCTGTGCAGTTCTGATCGCCCACCCTCAGGAAAGGGATTAACAGGCTGGAGCGAGTCCAGGCGAGGCCACAAAGTTAATCCCTTCCGTTAGGTATATGGGATACAATCGACGCTTCGCACCCTGAATATTTTTCGCTGGAAACTCGGAGGCTGCGCGGTCAACTAATCGAGGTTTTAAAGCTCTTACACGGGTTCATCGATGCTGATTTTAGAAACATGTTTAGTTTAAATGATTACTCAACTCGCAACAATGGTTGGGAGATGGATTTGAAACGGTTTAGCACTAGTGTGTGTGTGCGAATTACTTTACCTATAAGATATGTTACACGTGGAATAGGCTAGCTTCAGAAGTTGTGAACAGTTCCTCTACACTATTTGCATTTCATACTAAAATCAGTCAATTACTTACAATAAGGGGAGTATTCTCCTAATAGTGGAGAAGTACACGTGGTAGAGATAGTAACTATCTGAAAACTTTACTGAATGCATTCTTACTTCGCGATGGTTTTCCAGTTTACTGTAATTACTATCGAAAGTTCTTTCGTACTAATTTGGTATTAAGTTAATTGAAGACCTAGGAAGGAATGGCTAAGCGACAAATGCTTTCTCAGATTTGGATCATAGTTTGAAAAACGCTTTTTGTAATACATATTCCGTGGTGGTATTTAATAAATTCTGTTTCCTTTATAAGGAGCTTGAAAGTACTGTCATTTAAAAAAGTTCTACCATAAAGATGTGTTTATTTTATTTATTATGTGTATTTGAATATATGCCATGCTTTAATTACTTGTCGATGAATATTAAATAATTCATGTTTCAAATAACGTTTCATTTTATCCATTGTATGTGTTGTGTGTGTGTGTGTGTGTGTGTGTGTGTGTGTGTGTGTTTTTTTCCAAGTCAACCTATAGTTTGATATGGATGGGGACAGTTGACACGTGAAAGTGATCTACATAACATTCCACCCGCTATCCCCTCGCTTATAATAATAGTACAAGAATTACACAAGTTGAACGAAGTATATATATATATATATATATATATATATATATATACAGTAAAAAAAAATGATAATATAAGAAATATACAGTTTAAACGAGGAATATATATATATATATATATATATATAATATATATATATATATATATATATATACAATCATTACTTTTTTACATCTGTTTGTTAAATTTCTCTCTTTGCGTATCAATTACGCGCACAATGTTGGTCAGCTCGAATATTCTTTTTGACCATTTCAGATCTGTGTGTGTGTGTGTGTGTGTGTGTGTGTGTGTGTGTGTGTGTACCGTCCTCAGTTCGTAGTTTATCGAGAATTATTTTCATCTGAAAACATGAATTTTGGTATTTTAGAATAAAAAGAGAATTGCAAAATTAATTAATACTTTGTTTTCCTCATAAAAATAATAATAATAATAATAATAATAATAATAATAACAGAGACTATGTAAAGGATTAACACACACACATAAACAGTTACAAATTGTGAAAACCACATTCCGATACCTCTATGTTTTGGAGTGCCTCGGGCTATTCACGTGCGTGTAAAGTGACTGGAGTTTTACATCGTTACACAATTTTGTGGAATGAAAAGAGAAGTTGATTTTGAAAACACTTGAGGGGTCGCGCGTCTTGAGGTACCTAAGCGCCACCACAGGCGAAAACGTGTTTTTCATGGATATCACTATTTTCACCCTTCCTCTATCGCGTGGTTTGGGTTATAATGACCTTACGACAATAGAAGTATGGTTGAAAACCTTATGAAGCGAACTACTTGTTTCACCTCTATCGCCAGCCAAACGTTCACCTAAAGTTCGGCATAATAAGAAAATCAAAAATTAAAAAAAATATATATAAAATATAAAATATGAAAATCTATTCCAAAAACTCATCAACATCTTCATTATTATACTTAGCACTCTAATTTACCCAAAAATGAACGTTCTAGCTCAATTAATAACAGAGATACTATTGCGAGAATATTGCTGAAATTTGGAGGCGATTTTGGGCGAATTTTAATTATGGCGCTTAGGTACCTTAAGACGCGGGATCCTTCATTTTATATACAGAGGATTGGCAAAAGTAAGGGAATGTAATTTATTTACTAATTATTATTATAAATAATCTAAATTTGTAAAAAGTTAAAAAATTACTAATTAGAATTGAGAGAAATTTTAATAGGGATAATTGAAGTGGAAACATTAAGATTGAAAATATTTTGTACAAGTGAAAAGTTTCACTTTCAGATTGATTGCTTGCTTGCATGCCTTCGTGCTTCTTCTGCAATAAATAACTCGACATTGTTTGCTTGCTTGTCTGTTTTCGTGGTTCCTCTTCTTTGCATCAACTTTGATTTCGCGCGCGGTTCAGTTTTCCTGCTCATTCATCTCAACAGTAAAATTTGCAGTGGAAATTTATTTTCTTTGTGGGATGAGCATCAACAATATATATAAACAATCCACTCACGCCTTCCACTCATCTTGTAAACTGAACTTCATATTGTCTGCATATGAGACAACTGTGTTTTTCTTGCAAAGATGTTAATTATCAATCCTCTGTGTGTGTGTGTCTGTGTGTGTGTGTGTGTGTGTGTGTGTATGTAACCTTACAACCTTAAAAGGTTCCGCGCGATGATTCCTCATTTCGCGAAGGTCAAGCTTGTCGCCCCTCCGATCGAGTTGGCCTGGTGAAGTTGTGAGTTGGTTTCTTGTGCTCTCCACCTCACACAGCCAGGTACGCCAGGCTCATCGGAGATTGTTCTGAGCCAGGCGTCTAGTGTTCTTTTGAAGATGTCCACTGCAACTCCCTTCGTGTTTCTTAGGTCTTTGGGCAGCTGATTAAAGAGTTTTGGTTCTCTCACCACAAAACTATTTTCTTTCAGGGTTAAGGATGTTCCCTCTCTCGCCTTCGATTTGGGAATACGACACAATCTACTGTTTCTACTTTCTACTGTTGCTTGGAGAGTATAGAGTTTACAGTAAGATTAGGGACTAGATTTTCCATTATTTTCCAAATGTAAATAATGGTGTATCTCTCTTCTCCTTTCCAGTGAATATAGTAGGTCTAGTTCGCGTAACCTTTCTCAGTAATTTAGTTCTTTGCACCCGTTGATCTTGGCTGTAAAGCTTCTTTGGATCCCTTCCAGCTGTCTAATGTCTTCTTTTTTTATATGGGGATGTTAGGACCGAGCAGTATTCCAATTTGGGTATGATCAGTGTTTTTAGTAGAGGAATCATTACATTCCTACCCCTTCGTTTAAAGGTTCTCAATATCTGTCCCGTTATTCTCTTTGCTCTGTTTACTGCTATCTTATTTTGTGTTTTAAATTTCGCATCATCTGTCATTACAACCCTTAAATCTTTTGCTCTGGAATTTCTCTGAATTTGCTGTCCATTTGGGGTATAATATTCCATGGATTTTAGGTCTTCTCTTTTTCCGTACCGTAACAGCTGAAATTTCTCGGTGTTAAACTTCATATTGTTGTCTTCCGTCCACTTGTAGATTCTGTTTATGTCGGTTTGTAGAGATCGTGTATCCTCTGGGTTTCTTACTCTTCTACTGATCTTTGTGTCATCCGCAAAGGATGTTACTGTGCTGTCTCTGGTAACGTCCTCATCTATGTCAGTTAGCATGATTATGAAGAGTAGTGGAGCTAATACTGTTGCTTGTGATACTGAGCTGAGGACCTCTGATTCTGATGAAGATACTCCTTGTACTGTAACGACTTGCCGCCGGTCAGTAAAGAAATTATATATCCATTTCCCTATATATATATATATATATATATATATATATATATATTATGTGTGTGTGTGTATATATATATATATATATATATATGTGTGTGTGTGTGTGTGTCTGTGTGTGTGTCTATATATATAAAATGTCTTTTCATTTTCGTACTATTTTTTTTCGTTGGGGTGAGCAATCAATAAGTATGATTGAAATTGGGTAGACAGGCACGGAGAAATTTGAAAATTTCCCCCTCACCGTTCTTCATGAGGATCCCCGAAAACCCTGTACCCTGTTGCTTGCTTGCGATTCTGGTGATGATATACCATGAATCGGTGGTTATCATTGCTGACTATGAATCCATCGGTTCCGGGTTCGAGACCCGGCGATGGCAGCCAGGGGCGGTAAACGTTCATCCTTCCGCAAAATTGGTTGGTAGGTAAATAGGTACCCTGTGTGACCTAGTGGTTAACAATATTTTAAAAGTTTTTCCTTGTCATAGAATTCGCGAGTTACTGTAAAGTTTTCATTTTAATATTAATGTATAATTTCAAGATTCTAGTGTGTTTCTTGTGTGGCTCGTTTTGCTTCTAAATAAATTTTTAAACTGATTTAAAATGCATATTGAGTTAATGGTTCAGAGTACAATATAAAGAACCCTGTGTATTTCGTTTATTATCAATATTGGGGATCGTTTAAATAATTAGTTCTCTTGCTGAACAATTTAAGGAGAATGTCATTCTTGCCTTTAATAAATAAGTAATTAAAATAAATGGTGCTGCCTGAAAAATCACCCTAATAAGATACACCTGAACATAATTAAAATAAAAACATTATTTGGCAACGCATGTAAATAAAAAATAAAATAAATGGTGCACTCTGTCAACTCACCCTAATAAAGTACACCTGAACATAATTAAATTAAAAACAATAACTGGTAACTCATCTAAATAAAAATTAAAATAAATGGTGGTATTTGGTAACCCTCCTTATATAAATAAATAAATATATAGTGCTCTCTCGTAACCCCTCCCTATATAAATAAGTGGTATCTGGCAACTCACGACCCTCTATATAACAGCTGCTTGGCCCCTGGACGCTCATAATGCGACGGACTCCGGTGGAATAAAGAACTCTCTCTCCTTCTTACGTTAAGGCTTAGGTTAGGTTTCCCTTTGGGGGTGAGGACATCCCACCTTCTGCCCCAAAGACCCTCCTCCTTCTTCTTTCTCTCCCTCTCTTAGGTTAAGGTTACCCCTTTGGGGGGAGGTCATCCTCCCTTCTACCCCAGAAGATCCTTCCCTCCCTATTTGCAGCATTAACTTGTTGTATAACCCCTTCCCCCTTCTGCAGCATTGATTTGTTGCATAACCCCCTCCCCCTTCATTGCATAACCCTCCCTTGTTGCATAACCATTGCAACACCCCCTCCCCGTTTGTTGCATACCTTTGTTGCAACATCCCTTTGCGACATTGATCAACATTGCATTGCAACATTTCTGCACTCTCCCATTTTGCGGTCATCCTACTGAGAAGGTTGATTCTGATATTGCGAACACATGGGATAAAGCTTCAATTCCAATAATCTTTCATACCAGCTTGATAAGGAAAATATGAAAGTATCATAACCAGGACCAGAATTTGATGAAGTCAATTAAAAGAGCTGGAACGCCTACTTTTGACAGTAAATGGCAAAAAAATTTTCAATGGAACAGCTAAATTGTTTGATGAGCTGCTTCAATATTTTAATCTCAGCTTGCAAATGTGAGGCAGCTCGTCGAGTTCCTATTCCTGAAAGAAAATTTTTGACTGACCAGAGTACTCAACGACAAATGGGCAGCGGAGGAGTTGATTTACTACTGATAAAAAAATTACAAAAACACACTGAACGCAAATTAACCAGTCAGAAGAGAACTGAAGATGAAGCAAGCACAAGTCAGACCACAACATCTCTGAACTTTTCATCATATGAAACAGATACAAAAGAAAACTCTGACAATTCTGATACTGAGATCACACTGCCAAGTAAAGCAATTGATCCTTCACCCATGACACATCAGATGAGAATTTGTATGCCTGTTTTGGCAAGAACCTGTGATAGATATGGTGTTTCAGATCGATCTGCAGCAGCTATTACTAATGCTGTGATGCAAGACCTTGGCATAATTCACAAAGAAAACATGTCCCACGTTGTAGATAGGCACAAGCTCAGAACAGAGCAAAAAAAGCAAAGAGCAGAAATGGAAGATTTTCCAACAGAAACAGTGCAAGGGATTGTACTTCGATGGTCGAAGGGATAAGACACGAGCGAGGGTTAAACAAGGTGACAAGGTGGGAAATATTATCTGAGAAGTAACACCTGAAGAGCACATTACTCTTATTCAAGAACCACAGTCAATTTTCTTAGGTCACACCACTCCACTGTCAGGCAGGAGCAAAGATACATTTAATTCCATTATCTCATTTCTGGAAGAAACTAATGTTAATACAGATACACTTATTGCTGTTGGTTGTGATGGCACAGTAACAAATACTGGGACTAAAGCAGGTGTGATTAGACTCTTAGGAGTTTCAGACGACCTTTTCAACGGATGATATGTATGTTGCACATGAACGAACTTCCTCTACGACATCTTTTCCACCATCTGATGGACGTACACGTGGACCGAATGCATTCATGGGTGAACTTGTCTAAGCAATAGCCACATGTGAACCACACAAAATTGTAAGATTTGACCCAATTCCTGTTGATTTACCAAAGTGCTTAGAAAATACAGACTTAAGCACTGACCAGAAATATTTGTGGGATATTTGTAAGGCTGTATCATCTGGCAACTATTCGGAAGATCTTGAAAGACGCCAACCTGGCACTGTAAGCCATTCAAGATGGCTGACAACTGCAAACAGAATCCTGCGTTTGTACATGGCAACCAAAAATCCTTCAAAACCCCTTCTAACTATAGCCGAATTTGTTTGCAAGGTATATGCTCCAAACTGGTTAAATCTAAAAGTTAATTCTTCATCTACAGATAGTGCAAGAAATTTGTGGCAGATAATCCAGAGTTCCAAATACCTCTCAAAAGACTTGAAAGCAGTTGTTGACCCTGTAATTCAGAGGAATGCTTATTATGGTCACCCTGAAAATATACTGATTGCCATGCTTGCTGATAATCGAGATCATGTGAGAAAGTTGGCGCTTCGACGGATAATGGCTGCAAGAGCTGAAAAAAACAGTCATACAAACATTAGGCATTTCATGATTCCCAAAGTGAATTTTTGTGCATCTGAATACTATGAATTAATCGATGACTGGCAAAGAGATGGAAGGCTGGAACCTCCTCTAACCCAGCATGTCCCCAAAGAGGAGCTGATACAGTTTGTAAATCAAGAAGGCGCCGCACCAAAATTAAAGTTTGATAAACTACCTTGTCATACTCAAGCTGTTGACCGTGGAGTACGCCTTGTTACTGAAGCTTCTGCAGCAGTTTGCGGATCTAGGAACAGAGATGAGTTTATCCGCTCTCGTTTAAGATCAAGAAAAATAATGCCTCATTTCAACACCAAATCAGATTACGAGTGTGAATAAGTTCTCTGACAATCCACCAAGGTAGGGAGGGTGGGGTGGATTGGGTGGAACCCGATGTGCAATCACCTCCTCGTGGTGGGTTCTGAGTATATTCATCCACATATTGGGTGAATATAGCAAAGAGTTGCACTCAAATATTTAACAGTGCTTTAAAAAACATATATTACAAATACCCGATTTTATATTAAAATGTGCACATTTTTAAAGCTCTTGTGGAACCAGAAGATAAAAGGCTTCGGCAAAAATATTTAAACAGAAAATTACCTCCATCAGTACGCAACTTTTCTACCCCTGGAGAAAATGATAATCGGAAGTTTTTTTCAGACACTTCTTTTCGCTCCACCCTAATTATTGCACATGGTCAGATTACTCTTGTGAAATACGTAAGGGTATTCAAATCCATTCAAATCCATTCAAATCCATTGTCCACAATGTCTTGTCACCCCAGTAAAATACTGACTGATTTTCGTTTTTCTTTCAGACCCATTTATCACTTAGATGACCTGCCAGTTCTTGGTTTATCTTCTATAGTTCTCGTTGTGAACAATTTCTTTTTCCATCTCAACAAAGTCCCTTTTGAAGGAGCTGCATGACTGAATCGGTCCTGGAAGTCTGCACGAATATTTTCAATGGTTTTTGCCATTACGTGGTCGCTCATGAACCCATGTACTAGCCAATATGCGTTGTTCAGTCGTACAATATAGTTGCTGTTGTCACACATTTCAAATGGGTCTTAAAGAAAAACAAAAATCAGTTAGTATTTTACTGGGGTGACAAGATATTGTGGACACCCTGTATTTCCTGAACAAATAAGGTGGTCAAATAATGTCAGTAAATCTTAGTTACTAGTCAATGCAATATTACTATACTAATAGGCAGATTACTCGCTTGAAATATATAAAGGTTATCAGATACACTGTTTTTATTAAGAAGTAGGATAATCAGATGATATAGTGATATACAGTACTGGTGAATTTTAGTTACTAATATTGTTAGTAAAATTGTTAATTAGTTGAATGACTTTCTTCATCGGTTTGTGATCTTGTCCACTTGACTAGTTTCAAATTTATCTAATAAATTCATTCTAAATTAAATTATTATTTAACTAATAAGTTCAACACGAAAAGAATTATGGATAATTTCGGTATGAGTAAAGGTGGTCAATCGACTTATGAGTTTGTGAATTTTTTCTGTAAACTTCGAATAAATGACTTGAAGCGTAGTAATTTAACTAACTTTTATCGAGCAACAAGAAAGTTCACTCCAAAAAATTTCTGTGTACGAAATGAAATAAATACAAGATGTATTCGATTTGGAAATTTACTGTAGATAAAATTGAAAATAAAACTGAATAGTATAAATAACAACCCTGTTTATTCCTCCTTCCTTCTCTCCCATACTACCGATCCTACCCTCTCTTGAATTACTCTTACCCATGTTTTCCATACCTTACATATCAAATTGGCCATACTATCATTGCATCATTCTGTCCCTCTTTTGCCCACCGTTCTTCCCCATAGCTCTTCCTCTTTTAACTATTCACCATTTGATATCAAATAGCCAACACACTTCACCTTCCAGTCTATTTTCTTATTCACATCTCTCATCATTGTCCCTTTATAACCGCGTTCTTCCACCTGTCCAACTGAATTTCTGAACTCCCTCCAAAAACTGTCTTTTATCTCATCTGCAGCATTCATTCATGGAGCATACACAATAAAATCATGACATCGCCTTTTACTTTCTCACCTTAAACTTTGCACGAAGACATGTAGAACTCACTAATTTATGCTCATACAGTCCCCTCTCAACCACACCATCACACACACACACACACACACACACACACGTGCACATCTCCGCATAAGCGAGGCATCGACGTTTTCAGATACAGATATCTAAAAAACTAATTAACGAAACCTAATTTAATAACCTAACCTAACAGTAGTTTCTGTTAAATTATTAAATAATGAGGCACTCGCTAATCTAGCCTAACCTAACCAAACCTTAACTAGTCTAACCTAGCGTAACCTAACCTAATTAGGACTAGGTTCTAGATCTGCTTCTAGATTTTTTAATGTAAATTTTTCAGTATTCCGAGGTACCAAAAGTATTTTACCTCACAAAAATAAATTTAGGGTTGCTTAGCATCCTGCGTAATGGCAAAGGTCATCATCTGACGGTTTGACGACGGGACTTACGGCTTTACTTGGGATCCGAACCACCGATCGATACATCATTTGAGCGAAGGGGACGATCCAACAAATTAAATAGATCTAACATCGCTTAACTTTCACTGATACAACGGGAAACGCTGTTTAATATTTTCTGAATTGTTTTAGATGCATTCAGTCATTAAGTACTACTATTACTACTGCTGCTACTACAATAATAATATTAATAATAATAATAATAATAATAATGACAAAGATCAGATTAAGTTCGGCAGCACTGAGAGCAAATATGTATAAATTCACTGCGCCCAATAAAGCGAGATACAGTAATTTACTGAGATGTGTATAGCAGTTTCGGTCTGAAGCTGCCCCGAAAGACAGCCTTCCTGGCTGCTCCCCGGGGTTAGATGGAAGACTCTAGCTCCAACTTGTCGGTCGGGGTCTTGCGATCTGTTAATGGGATAAAAAGTAAATGTGATTAGGGCAGGATAAATCACTCGTTCTGTCCGATTCTTAATTTAACACACTTCTATGGGACTCCATTACTATACCAGAAACATTTGAGTTAAATACTGCCATACCTCGAATGCGGGATGGTTAACATCGTAAAACACTTCTGGAGACAAAAACGCTATTTCTTCAGTCATTTAATTACACAACAGGTTGTAATAACTTTTATCTCGTTGTTATGTAATGGTAGCACTCGCGACTCCTAATCAGAAGGTCCCGGATTCGAATACTGGAGGGGGCATTTTTGTTATGTACACACACACACACACACACACATATATATATATATATATATATATATACTTCGACCAATATTAACCAAATTGCAAACTTCACAAGCTACAATATACACACCTCCATGAAATATAGATTAGGAGTGTTATTATTTAAAATCCTAACGTATTTTAAAATAAAACAGTGTACTGAAGAGGTTCTCTTTGGAAGTAAGAATAGACGTTAAAAAGTTTACAAAAGAGTAAAGCCAAAATATTAAAAAGTTCCTTTGATCTACTGAACACTATTCAAATGACTGTTTTGTCTATTGGAATAAAGATACTCGTAATTAATTGGGATAACAAAAATGTGTTTGTCCAGTATTATAAATCTTTTTAATTTCAGTATAAGAAAAATTTCGACAAAAAATTTGTAATCCTCTCATGCAGAAACAGGGTAATAAAAAATAGGCTTTTCTCTCCTTGTGTTATGACTGCAATAGAAATGAACGTATGTAAACAAATTTTGGTGGGTTTCGCATATACTTCATATTGAACTGCAAAGGCATTATTTGTGTTTGATTACCATAGCGTAATTCTCCGTGGAAAAAAAAAGGGGCCTTACTTATTTCGTTAAAAAATAAATAAATAAATAAAAAATCATAGTCAAATAACACTTTCTTAAAGTAGATATTTATTATGTATTTATTACGTATTTATTAATTTATTCATGTATCGAAAATGAGATGTGGTAAACAAACGTAAACAAACTTTAGTATAAGTTAGAATTCAAAGAATATATGCAGAAGCAAAAAAAAAAAAAAAGATTCCGATTGTTATGAAGGTCCCAAGGTGAAACTTTCTTGCTGACAAAGTTGTGCGAAGTTCGCGGAAGATAGAAAAATAACAGGAAGAAAGTTCAGCTCCATAACTTTGGTTTTCAAACAAACAGTGTGTTATTTTGAATCTTAAAATAATAGTAATAATATAATAATAATAATAATAATAATAATAGTAATAATAATAATAATAATAATAATGAAATCGACTCGTACTCTAAACGAGAACACATTTTCGTTGCGTTGTTTACAGTATATTCCGTATTTTAAAGATACGATAAAGCGTTTGACTTGCTTCGCTGCTCAAAATTTCCAGTCTGTCTACTCGCGATTAGCCTTATAATTCGTTTTGTTGCTCAAAGCTTAGTTTATTTACTAACTAATCTGAAAATAAAACAAGTTAATTGATTTAAAATACGGAGATAATTTGAGATATTAAAAATGAAATTAGTCAATTAATTCAATCAGGCCGGAAGCGCACGTAGGTGTGCTTCAAAACTACTGTTGTGAAAAAAATTCAGGCCTAACTGAGTTAATTACGCACCATCACTCAAAGTCTCCGTAACTAGACTAGCTGTATACACTATCAGCTTAAGATTTCTAAAAGACTAGTCACAAAGTTATTTTAGGTTATATCACTCAAAATTTTAATTGTGAAACTGCATGTGTCTCTAGATTAAAGTAAGAAATAGACAATGAATGACTTGACAAGATAGTTTTTTCTTATACAGGAAGGAGGGATCAAGGGCGAATCTACAGTGCAATTCCTCATAGATTTTATACATAAATATCTTTAAATTGTTGATGCACTCGGATCATACTTATTTCTGACCATTTCAGAGTGACAAAAGATTAAGTTTGATTTTGGGAATTAAGTCTGTACTTGAGACATCACACCGAGATAACGAATGTAATTTCTTCATTAACCCTTATTAAACAACCAAAAAAAACTGTTACATGGTTATAATAGAGGTCTGAATGAAAATTTAATCTTAAGGACCACCACGTTTCATGGGTGACATTTATACGGCAGGTTCACCCTTGACCCTTCTTTCCTGCATAAAAAAAGGAATGAAATAAAGTAGCAACATTTATTCCTTACTCTTGTATAATCTAGACTCTTATCTAGATTATACAAAAAATCATTCATGCTCTAAATTCTAGAGCATGAACAATCTTTACCTCTCTTAAATCTTCATCAATTCATTTCAGATCTTGGACTCCCAAACTTAAAGGTTTTAAACATATATAATATATATATATGGGATGAATTTCACAATTAAACACGTGACATAAATGAATGATGCAAACCCACAGGGTAAAAGAAAAATGATTCCAAGGCCTTTCGTATATTGAGAAGTACACCTCGTCGTTCCCTGACGAGGTGTACTTCTCAATACACGAAAGGCCTTGGAATCATTTTTCTCTTTCCCTGTAGGTTTGCATTATATATATATATATATATATATATATATCTTGTAACCTCGTAGCAGTTCCGTGCATTGATCTCTCTTCAGACGAAGGTCAAGCTGGTGGTCTCACCACTAGGCCTGGCTTGATGGAGCAGCGAGTTGTTTTATTGCGATTTCCATCGCACATAGTTAGGCACACCCGGATCATTTGGTACCGAACTGAGCCAGGCGTCTAGTCTTCTTTTGAAAAATTCTACGTTGACACCAGTAATGTTCCTGATCTCCTTCGGAGGCTGGTTGAATAGTCTTGGCTCCCTGACAACCAAGTTATTTTGTTTTAGAGCTGAGGGTGTCCCTTGTCTGGCCTTTAGTTTGGGAACACAACACATTCCACCTTTGCAGTTCTTTGCAGCCATCAATCTTGGCTGTAAAATTTTTTTGAATTTCTTCTAGTTTATTAATTTCTTCATTTTTATATGGGGACATCAAGACTTTGTAGTATTCAAGTTTTGGTACGATCAGTGTTTTCAGAGATGAATCATTACTTTTTGTCCCTTCTTTTAAATGTTCTCAGTACTTGTCCCACGACTTTTTCTTTCGCTTTGTTTATCGCTATCTGATTTTGTCTAAAATTTCTTGCTTCTTTGAATTTCCTGTCTATGTGGCACATAATATGCTGTCTGTTTTAGTTCCTCATTTCTTCCATATCTCAACAGCTGAAAATTTCCGGTGTTAAATTTCATGTTGTTGCCTACTGACCATTTGTATATTCTGTTCGTGTCATTCTGTAGGGCCTCCACCTCTTCTGCACCACTGATTTTTCTGCTGATTTTTGTATCGTCTGCAAAGAATGTTACTACACTGTTGTTGTTTACTTCATTACTTGTTGTTTACTTCATAGAAGTGGGGACAATACTGTTCCTTGTGGTACAGAGCTGCATATTTCCGATTCTGATATACGTTCGATTTTTACGACTTGCTGAAGTTCTCTGCATATATATATATATATATATATATATATATATATATATATATATGAATTGTCACACGTCAATTGGGAAAACGTAATGGGGATCTCCAACACAAAACTAATGTGGGAATCGTTTGAAACAGTATTTAGGACTATAAATGAGGAATGTGTGCCGTACAAAATTAAGCGTGCGAAAGTGAACAACAATCCCTTGTGATTTACTTCTAGAGTAGGAGACATTATAAAGAGTAGAGATAGGGCTTATAGGCTACATAAGTGCGATAAAGAGAATTTGTGGTTACGAAACAACTACATATCTCTAAGGCGTGAAGCGAAATGTGTAATAAAGAAGTCCAAGCGAGAATTTGAAATCTCCATAGCTCGTGACGGTAAAGAAAACCCCAAGCGATTCAACAATAGAAATCTAGTAAAAGTGTCTTGGGGCCGTTGAAAAATTTTAACGGAGAGCTAGTTTCTGAAAACAAGCAAATGGCTTCCTTGCTAAACGAATTTTTTACGTCAGTTTTTACTATAGAAGATGTAACGATTATCCCTACGGTCATAGACATAATACCTTTTGATAATGGTAATACTTTGGATAATATTGTGGTTAGTGAAAGGGAGGTAATGCGCTATATTGATAAAATGTAAATTCGAAATCACCGGGAATATCCCATACAACTAAAAGAATTAAAAGAAAACATTGTTGTGCCGCTACAAAGATTTTTAATGCGTCTATTTTTGAGGGTGCGCACCAGATAATTTCAAGTGAGCAAATGTAACACCTATCTTTAAGAAAGGCGATAAAGGTGCGGCGGGAAATTAGAGGCCAATCAGTTTAACGTCTGTTGTAGGCAAGCTACTGGAATCAATAATTAAGGATCGTATGTCGAACATTTAGAATTGCATAACTTGGTTAGAAATACGCAGCACGGTTTTAGGCGAAACAAATCTTGTTTAACTAATCTTTTAGAATTTTTTCAAAGCGTGGTTGAAGTTTACGATAGTCATCGCGCGGTTGATGTAGTGTATTTAGATTTTCAAAAAGCGTTTGACACCGTACCGCACAAAAGACTCATTGAAAAAAACTAAGGCTCATGGAATCAGGGGTGTAGTAATAAATTGGATAGAAGAGTGGTTGCGAGGTAGGAAACAGAGGGTGGTCGTTGATGGAGCGGAGTTGTCTTGGGCTAATGTAGCGAGCGGCGTTCCTCAGGGTTCTGTATTGGGCCTAGTGGTGGACCGGATGTCAGTTTTTCAACAACTCCGGATGCGGATGCGAATTTTTAATTTCAATATCCACGGATGCGGATGGGGATGCGGATATTTAGTTACTCCATCAATATAATATAGAATTATGAATATATGACATAATTTTAAAAATTTCGTGATATTACTATTATGGCAGGCAATGCATAAGTATTACAATTAATATTAATGTTTTCATTATAATAAAAATAATAACTTTGTCAAGAGTTTCAGCCACAGAAAATTTAATGAAACAAGTTTCATTCAATTTTCTGTGTTACCAGGTATTTATATTTTGAGGTTTATATATTTGTTTGTTCATTAATAATTAATACTTTACATGAAATGTGCATGACTGGGCCTTATAAGCTACTTTATAAGCTAATTTAATTGTAAATTGCATAATTTATTAGAAGTAATATCTGCATAACATCCGCAGTCAGAAGTGCGGATGTGGATGCTAAAAATGTTGCGGATGCGGATATCCGGTCCACCACTAATTGGGCCCCTTGCATTTTCTTATATATATTAACGATTTAGATGTCGGCCTAGTCAGTATAGTTTCAAAGTTTGCGGATGACATGAAGTTGAGTGGTAGGGCGTTTAATGACGAAGATAGAGGTAAAATCCAGGAAGATCTGAATAAAATCGTTGATTGGTCAGTCACATGGCAAATGAGATTTAACGTTGATAAGTGCAAAATTTTACATATAGGTTCGCGTAACGGTAATTTTGTGTATAGTATGTCAGGGAAGGAATTAGCAAGCGTAGAGCAGGAAAAAGATTTAGGAGTTATAGTCACTGGTGATTTAAAAGTTGCGAAACAAAGTACAGGAGCTGTCAATAAAGCGAACAAAGTGCTACGTTTTATAGCTCGGAATTTTGAGTACAAATCGCGCGATATTATTGTTCCTCTTTATAAATCATTAGTTAGACTAAGGGGTGATCTAATCCAGGTTTTCAAAATTATGAATGGGTTCGATAACGTAGATAGGGATAGCTTTTTCGAAATATCTCAATATAATAGGACTAGAAATAACGAGTGCAAGTTAACAAGTAGAAGGTTCGAGACAGCAGTTGCCAAAAACTTTTTAACGCATAGAATAGTAAATAGGTGGAATAGTTTGCCGGTAGAAGTAATTCGTAGCACGTCTATAAACATGTTTAAAAATCGATCAGACGCATATGTTAATAGATTGGGTACAGTTTAAGGTAGTAAAATTAAGGCTTTGTGGTTCAGAACCCACGTAAAATTGTAGGTCCTCTCCGCCACCACGGAGGACATGCACAATATACAATTACGAACACAGTTAGGTAGACCAGCCATGAGTGGATCCTAGGGTCTTTGTTGGTCTGAAACATTATAACATTAAACATTTTATATATATATATATTTATATATATATATATATATATATATATATATATATATATATATATATATATATATATATATCTATATATATCTATATATGTTGAAATAACCCGCAGAAAAAATTAAACATATACCCTGAGTACTTTCAAGTTTATTTCAACTCCTCTTCAGGGAAATTGAAAATACAGAAGAGTCCACCCAGCTTATATACCTACCTTATCAGAAACCCCTCACCAGGGATCTAATCCCCCGGATTATTGAAGGGTGGTGGTAAACTGTTTTTTACTGATTAAACATAACCAATCATCAAGTTTATATGTACCGAAACTAGCATTAAAATTGCTAAAATGCTGAATAAACGCTGCTTCACTTGTATTTCTTTCAACATTGTTATAATTTCTGAGCGAGACACCAGAATTACTTCAATGAATTGCATTATTATTGTTACGTACATGAACAAATATGGCGCTAAATTCATTAGCTTTGCGAATACAGTAATCATATTGTTTGATTCTATTGGCCAGATTTTTTCGCCCGTTTGACCAATACAGTAAGTCGTCTTTATACGTGAACTCGATTTACTGGGGTTCGCTTATACACCATCGACAAAATAGGGAATGTTATTCGCTATACGTGACCGTCATCCGCGTTTACGTGATTTAACAAACGACCAGTCGGCTCGTGGAACTATTTGTGCTCACGTATGTGTAAATAGTATGTACAGGCGTTCTTCAGCGCAGCAAGAACGAGCAGAGGAGGAGGAAGCCACTCTGTAAGCAGCTATCCACCAAACAAGAGTCAAATTTATTCTCACCCCTCAATACAGCAAAGGTAATTGCAGTAGAGAATAACCCCAACATGGAACGGAGCTGTGCATTTAGCAGGGGTTTGGAAATTTCAGCTTCACTCAGGTGGAGCCCAAAGAAGGAGCAGGTTCTACTTTAAGCAGTATTTGGAGCCATCTCTGGTAAGTACAGTATGTACAAAATTACATAATGTTTTTTATATTCTATTATTAATGTACGTGTATAATAAGCATTACGTTCTATACAATCTTGTATACAGCCATATATTTTAATTTTTGTTGTAAAAAATTCTTGAGCTAAACACGCTTACCCATTCTTGAGCTGAACACGCTTAACCATTCTTGAGCTGAACACGCTTACCCATTATCTGTATGGAATAATGTGATTCGATTTACACGATTTCGATATAAACGATGGTTTCCATGAACGCGTCTATCGCGTAAATAGAGGCCTTACGGTATATAATAAATTACAATCTTTACATTTAATAAAATAAATACATCTAGAGACATTCACAGACGTATTACGAATGAATAAACTGTTGACCGAATTATTGTAAGTCCAAACATTAATTCCCATGCCTCTAAAGTACGTGAGTGAGGCGAATTAAATTTTTATATGACAAACACAATATGTTTTAAAATTCTTTCTTTTCTTTGATAGTGTTATAAAATGATTTCTAAATAAAGTTAACAAAACTAAAATAACCTTTTATGAACTTTTATAGGGTGTTAAATATTCATCAGTTGCTTTCAAAAATACTCGTAGAAACTCAGTAAAAAAGGAGGAGACTGTAAATACCAATCGACCAGTGCAGTCAATAAGCTGCAAAATTATTCGCTTTTTGATAAAAGCGCCAAACTTGGCACAGATGTTGCTTGACACATATTATTTCATTAAGGATAAGTGCCAAGAAAAATCTTGAGGGTAAAGTAGTGAACCCTTGAAATAAGAAAAATTAAAAATTTCGTCCTGGAATGTTAGGTAAATTTTATATAATCTCCAAAACCCTTTTAAGTTATTCATAAGGGGTTCCAAAAAACTTAGCCCCCCATTTGCAGCTTACATGTTTACTTATATCGAAATAGTTTTTAGTGATTATAAAAATATATAAAATTCTTTATTTATTGCAGGTATTAAAATTACTCTAGCTGATAAAGTGATAATATAATGGCTTCTCAATTAATCGGTGATTCGGAGAGGCAACGTGTGATAGATCGCATACGAGCAATAACATTTCGGGAAACTCGTGATGCTGGAGCCACCTTTATAACACGGTCATGGGTTGCCAAAAAGTTGCGAAGAAGTGAGGACTTCGTCAAAAGAAATTGGAATAAAACTTTGGATGAATGTGAAATGGATACAACCAAATCTGGGCGCCCAAATTTGCCACTCTCTCAGGAAACAAAGGACATCATTGAAAGCGGTACGCGTAAGCGGAAAAACAGCTGTGCTAAACTTTCTAGAGAGATCGAAGTGTTGGGAGGAAAGATCGTTAGTGGTGAGATCATTCGACTGTACCGTCAGAGGCAAGGTTTAAAGCCTTGGCATGAACTTCTAAAGCCAAGAAAAACTCAACTTAACATCGATGACAGCATGTGGTTTGCCGATTATCTTGAAGATTGGGATGTGGATGATTTCATGCATTTAGCTGTCTCCGATGAATTTTTTGTTTACGTAACACGTTGGCCTAACTACCAAAATGATCGAGTGTGGGCCACAACACCAGATGAAATAGATGACAATGAACATTATCGCGAATTATTAAAAAGTCCAGACTGTGTTGGTGTGTTTGTTTTGTTCACTGCAAAGAAGCTCATGTGGGTGCTGAAGCCAAATGGTCAGAGTTGGGTTGGACAGTATTTTCGTGATATTATTCTATCCCAGCATGTCATTCCTTTTCTAAGAAACCCAAACAATGTTATGGATGTCGATCAGGTCACACTTCTGCACGATAAGGTCCCCTGCTTTAAGGCATTAGCCACTCAACAGTTGTTGCGGAACCATGAGATCGATTTCTTTGGAAATGAAGAATGGCCAGGAAATTCTCCTGACCTGAACGTTTGTGAACACATTGGGTCAGTTATAAAGGACAAGGTTGAATGTCTCTTGTTTCAAGAACCTGCAGCAAATCGATTTTCGAAGGATACAATGACGCAACACATTGAAACTGTTTTAGCAAATTTGCGTAATGATCAAGATCTATTCACGTCACTTTTGGCAAGCTACCCAAAGCGAATTCAGGCTGTCTTGGAAGCCAATGGCGGGAACACCAAGTTTTAATTGTTTCTTATTAAATGCAGGATTAAATTCTCTTTTGTAAGGTATGTTTAGTTTTACTCTACCTCTAATGGTTTAGGCCATGGGCGGGGGGGCTAAGGTTTATTGGAGCCCCGTATATCATGTATAGTTCAATTCAAGTACATTAGGAATTAATATGAAAGATTTTTTCTCCATAACAACAAACAGCATTAAAAATAATATAATTTTATTACGATGCTTTAACTGATATCCATCAACAGAGATACTTTCAAGTTATGTGGCAGGCATTGCATTGCTTGCTATCATTTTCTCTACTATTTACTTTAATTTTCTTTATTTTTAAAGCAAAAAAGGAATTGTCATATAATCAATTACCTTTTCTGCAGAAATTAAGTATGCATAATGGCTACAATGTATAATGCACATTTTGCATACAAATTACCAAATATTTCAGAGAATACACAACAGTATAATTTTCAGGTTTAAGAAGAGTACCACTTCCTTATTAATATTTAGAATTTTTACGTCCTTATTTTTTCTTTTATGGCCAAAATATCACAGCAACAGATTGTTCTGTTGCTATACAATTTAATGGCCTACACATTCAATACATATAAGCTAACTACAATGCATTGTGATACATTTTGATAGTAAAAAGTATGCTTTGCAAACTACTGTTTAAACTTGCAATGTCAGGCATGCATACCTTAGATGCGCAGTATCATAGAAAATGTCTAATAGCTCTTTATAATAGTGCACGTTTGGACTCGAAAAAAAGAAGGGGATACTAAAAGTGAATACTCCCTACCTGCTGAAGCTATTGCACTAGCTGAGTTAGCAGCCTACATTGAGGAATCAACATTAAGTGAAAGCACACTTCCAGTATTCAAACTCTCTGATCTCTCAAAATTGTAATCTAATCGACTACAATAACTAGGAGCAGATTTGCAACACAAGGTTAACTCGACAAGAGTAAAAGAACGTCTGTTAGATATTATACCTGATTTGAGGGCCCAGGCTCGTGGCAGAGATGTGCTACTTGCATATACGTAACAAAGACAGCTTGCAAGGGCCTGTACTGAACTCATTCACTATGGGTGCAAGAAAGCGCGTAGAGGACTGTGCAAATGCTCCAGAGCCAACCTTCCCTGCAGAGCTCTTTGTGCTTGCTCTGGACAGTGCAGTGGACAAGAGCACTTAGTACATGGTGTTAATCATATAGTATGGCATGACTGAAATTTGTGTTTTGTTGTGTTAAACATACTATTTTATGACTGAAATGTGTATAATGTATTCTAAATTTTAAGTACCAACTTGAAGACAGTGCTATATTTGAATAAGTTTATGTATCAAATCATGCTTTGACAAAAGCGGTTAGATGATTTACTATGTGTACTCTTAATGTCAAATAGACTAGAGGATGATTTGGTACCAGTTATAAATAACTTACTTTGAACATTAAATTCCCAACTCACACCTGATTTTTCATTTTGTGTAAATTGGTTATCTTCTTAATGTTAAGAGTGCTACCCCTAAACTTTGAGATTTTACTTGGTACCCATCCTTGGTTCCCATCCCATGCGAATATGAAAAAGTATACATCAAAGTGCTATATCAAAAAGCAAACGATTTAACCAAAATTTGGAGCTTTTGCGCTGTACTACGGGGAAGTACTCTGGGGAGGACGTTAGACAGGAGACAAGGAAGTGCTGGAACTCCCGTTTCTCCTCTCACTGTCTCCTTTAGCTGGTCTTTTTTCTGTGTCTCATCTACCCTGTGAGCAATCCAAAATGCTCTCAAACACACCCTTCTCCCTCCATCCTTCACTAAACATATATGCATTTTACACACTATGGACACATTCTTTCAAAATTTATAAAAAAATGGCATTATGAACTTCGGAGACCTTGATTTTGGCCCTCTCTTTCTTACATTTGTGATGAGGGGCATTTTAGGCAGGAGTTCGCCTTTGGTCCCTCCTTCCTGCATAAAAAAATATTAGACCTTTCTCTCTCTCTCTCTCTCTCTCTCTCTCTCTCTCTCTCTCTCTCTCTCTCTCTCTCTCTCTCTCTCTCTCTCTCTCTCTATATATATATATATATATATATATATATATCGGGTGGCCACAAAAAAACTTTACTTAATTGAAAGTTTAATAACTGCAACAATTCAAAACTTATACGATTGAGATTTTGCACACATTAACAGATGCATATAATCTATAATTGCTGGAATTTTCAAATATGTAGGTTCTATAGTTTTGTTACAGTGAACAATTTAAAAGCATATATCTAAAAATAGCATGCCTGGTGTGCATCTGACACGTACGTGCGCTAGCGTAGGCTAAACCTAATGTAGCGTAGTATGACACGCGCGCTGGCGTAGGCTAAACCTAATGTGAATTTGCTTTCTTTTATTTTTCCGCTAAAACCCCGCCAGCATAACGTTAAGTAAAAGTGATAAAGCCATCATAGAAGCATGTGTCAAGGAAAAAGGTTGGAATGGAAATAGGATTGTCCGAGAATTCCCCGCAAAGAACTGGACTCGTCAAAGTGTTTATAACTTAATAAGAACGATAAAGGATACTGGATCAAC
>JAJOZX010003024.1:57500-115000 GCA_023014485.1 Bathynomus jamesi
ATCTTGTTTTTTGATTAATTTTCTTTGGCCTATTTGTCTAATTCATAAGATAAACCTAAATTTCACAATTACTTGTCTTCTATAATCTACGAACCGTCAGCATGATATGAAACGGATCGTTTGGTTGACTGCATTCCAAATTATTTGGCCACACAATGTAAATGAAATTAGTATTGTAAATATGACAAGAGTTTAGCTTATATATATATATATATATATAAACACACAAAGGAATACAGAGTACACCAAACAGCAACAGACCGCCTGGTTCCTACAAGGCTGTTTGCTTGAGGAGGAAGGTTAAAAGATACAAGAACAATTAAAGACAAGTGAAAATTTTCAAGCAAAGAGGAGAGAATTCGCGTGAAAATTTTAAATACATTTATGGGCTAACAAATGCTTGTAACTGGAGGTTCAAGACAAAATAAGTATCTAGTCTCTTTTTAAAGGACTCGACCGAATTACTTTGAACTACAGTGGATGGCAATCCATTCCACAAATTAACTATACGATTGAAGAAAAAAGGTTTAGTTTCATTAGAATTAAAATGTTTACCCACTAATTTGAGGCCATTGCCGCGATTTCTGTCTGCATTTATGAATTGAAATATTTTTCGGCTTCGACATTATCGAATCCTTTAATCATTTTAAACACCTGGATTAAATCTTGAATTGGCCTTTTAACAAGTGAGAATAAATTTAAAGTTTCTAAACGGGCACCGTATGATTTGTTTCTAATACTCGAAATCATCAACGTAGCCCGTCGCTGTACCCTCTCCATTCTGTCAATGTCCTCTCGTAAATATGGGGACCAGAATTGAACGCAATATTCTAGGTGGGGGCATACTAAGGAATTATATAATGTTAGCATTGTTTTTTCCGACTTAAATTCAGATGATCTACCAATCAATCCTAAGATTCTATTTGCTTTTCTAACCTCTTCGATACATTGCTTACTCGGTTTAAGAGTGTCGGCAACAATAATACCTAAATCTTTCTCTTCCGTAACACTCGTTAGTGTTTTGTCGCGTATAAAATACTTTTCTTTAACATTGTTTCTACCGATATGCAACGTTTTACATTTATCTACAGTATATTAAAGTTCATCTGCCAAATTTCTGCCCACTCGAGTAATTTATTAATATCTTCCTGGATCTGCAAACGTTCTTCTGCTGATTTTGTTCGTCTTCCTAGTTTGGTATCATCCGCAAATTTTGAACTTATACTGTTCACTCCTATATCGATGTCACTGATATAAATAATAAAAAGAAATGGTCCCAGAACTGATCACTGAGGAAAGCCGCGAGTCACACTTTTCCAGTTAGACCAGTGGCTCTCAAACTGAGGTACGGCGTACCCCCAGGGGTATGCGAGGGAATCTTAGGGGGTACATGAAGGGGTCCTGAAAATATAACCCTTTTAATTTTATATACGATTAAAAAACGGCCACAAGTCACACGGTCGTAAAGAAAGTAAAAATCGTCTATCTCTCTCGAAAATCCAGAAAATCCCGCGAAAGAATTCAAGGGGTACAGAAGAAGAAAAAGTTTGAGATCCGATGAGTTAGACGCTTTGCCATTAATGACTACTCTTTGTTTACGTCCGCTAAGTCAATATTTAATCCATTTCAGAATATTAATGATTACGAAAGCAGTAAAAAAACAAAACAAGCAACTGTAGGCGGGAAATGCTCGAAGGTTTTAACAATATGAATAAACAAGAAGAACCTGGAGTTATGGACTCAAACCTTTTCACGCAACCTAAGCGGAGTTCGATGAGTATTTTAGAAGTCGAATCAACGTATCTGAACGAATAATGAAGACAATATATAGAATATATATTTCTCGATTATTTATGAAATGAAATTGTAAATTAAACAATTGTCTCAAGCAATAACTATCATAAATTCTGTACTCCACTTTTAGCATTAATCTTTATAACTTATGTTGATAGTGATTTTTTTTTATTTTCCTTTAAATTTTCTGATATTCAGATACTGGATATAGGGTGTCATTCTATTCTTATTCTCATTCCCATTCCCATCCGCGGTCCGCAAATGAAAATGCAAAAAGGAAAGATTTTCAAAGGAAGCATTTTCAAATCGGTCTATTCGCAATTCATGCCATTCTCATTCTCATCCAAGGCTTTCCCACTTTAATCCGGGTTAGTTAACTTAGGTTAGTTTAGGTTACGATTAGTCAAGTTACGACAGGTTAGGCTAATGTTAGGTTAGGTTAAATTAGGTTAGGAAATATTCGCCATTCCCACTAGATCTGTGCTAACAAAAAATTGGAATTTTGTGTAATAGTTGGGCACAGAGAAGAGGGAAAAACTAATTTTTTTATACTTAAAGATTACAAAAAGTTGAAATAATTCTAAATAGTTAAAACACTTATCCGACTATAAAATTAGGTGTTTCGCGATTTCAAATCACGAGGAAGTTGGGGAAAAATTCATGTTTAGTAAAATGTTTGAATATTCTTTAGAATGGAGTGTGAACGTTGCATTATAAAGCAGATTTAATGTCCTATCGTTCTTTCGGTGTCCTTTTTTTCTTCATAAGATATACACTTTCGGAAAAAAGTTCACATAGAGACAAAATTTGTAAAAAAGAAAACATAAGAAATTACTAAACACTACAGTAATGATTGGATTTTGTTGTTGAAATTTTATTACTTTTAACAAAAAAATAATACAATACACAAACAAAAATACAATTTTATACCAATTAGTAGGTTTTCTGTTTTTTTTTTGTAATTTTAAATTTTCTAGGCGAACTTTTTTCCGAAGCTTGTACGTCTCTGTTCCCCATAAATGTTAATGCAAAAATTTCTTTCACTGCTTTATGGAGTCCTGAAATCTTTTATATCAAACTATCTGATCTTACCTCACAGATTCAATCCTTGGATCTATTCAATTGTTTTACTGTGTTTAATCTTAATTAATGCAAAGTTATCAGTGTACTTATGAACACAGATTTTTCAGAAAAGAAACAGATTTCATTTTAGCAACAATGAAACCAACGTTTCGATTTTGAGCAAAAATATTGTCATATCTTAATATAATATTCCACATTTATTCTGGTGGATTTTTCTGTAATAATGCCATCATTATATGTTATTTGCTCTTCAACGTTTACTAAACACACACGCGCACACAACCGTGATCCCTTTAAGCGAAGCAATTAACCAGTCGATATTATCATTAAAGAGAAAACATGAAAAGAATAAACTTTCCTCGCTCGGCTAGAGGCCCTAAAACGCTCTGCATAAAACATTTTCCAACTCGCTGTAAAACTTTGGTGAGCGTGCCAAAAACTTTAGTTTATTCAATATAAATTGGTACATTCCTTTCTTCTAATTTACTGAATAAAATACCATTATTATTTTTTATATTCTTTGTTTATATTTAAGAAACAGCCTCGGATTGCATTATAAACAGTAACATTCTTGAAGCTCTCGAGTAGAAGTATCTAATTTTTTTTTGTAACTTTAATGTTTTAAGAAAAATGGGTTCCTAACACTGACTGTATATATATATTATATATATATATATATATATATATATATATATATATATATATAGTACCGTGCAAAAGTATGAGTCCACTGTCAGTGTCAGTCTGATAACTATTAGATACTCTGTCGTATGAAAATTGGTTTTGATACTAAAATACACATTAACTAGAACCTCTGGTTCATATTAACGTATAACTAAGTTATTACTTAAGTGTATAACGTAGTATTAGCTGGATGGCCCTCTAGTCTGCATAAATTGGACTTGAGGGTTGATTTATTATATTACTTATAACGCATGTGTTTAAAGATCTAGCGAACCATTGATGATGGATCTGCAGTAAATGCTCCTAAGCTCTTGTTATATCAGTACTTACAATTAAAAGTATTGACATATTCACTTAAATTCTGAAAAACAAATTTATCCAAAAGCGTTTCTCATTAGAATCCTAATTCATGCTGTTTTTGTTTCTTTCACAGGCTTAAGAAATGACGAAAAGTACAATTTCTGATGAGATTAGATATAAAATAATACATTTGCATGGTGAGGGATTGAGTCAAAGAAAAATAAGTGAATCTACAGGTGTTTCCAAAACAGGTGTGAAAACAATCTTGGCTCATCAGAGATCAAATGGGACCCCCAGTTGATCGTCCTAGATTAGAGAGGCCTTCTTAGCTTTCTCCACTGATCGACAATATCTAAAGATTACTTCCCTTCGAGACAGACGCAAATCCAGCACTTCACTTGCAGCAGATCTCGAAAAAACAAACAGGTGTCTCAGTTGATCCCTCTACTGTACGAATGAAGCTTAACTCAGTAGGTCTTAAAGGATGTGTTGCAGCAAAAAAGCCACTTTTAAAGAATGGAAATGAAGAGAAGTGAAGAAAATATGCCTTGGAACACAAGTATTGGACATCTGAGACCTACTGAGTTAAGCTTCCTTCGTACAGTAGTGGTTGATCAGTAGTGGTTGATCAGTAGAGGGATCAACCAAGGTTAGAAATTAGAATGATTTAATTTGCCTTCCATTGGCCTCAGTCACTATATCAAGCCTCGTCCTCATCGATCTCAGTAAATGTTGGGAATTTTTTGATCTGGGATATGTTTATCAACGACAGCCACCTATAATTTCCAGGGTATTTGGAATCAAAATTGCCAGTGAATTCTTCGTTCCGCCATTTTGACACAAACCATTTTGAGACACCCAAAGTATCCGTTTAAATCTTCAGAAATTGGATTTTTCATTCCAGTGATCTCAACACGTTTGCCTAGCTAAGCTAATATTTAACAACTCTCAACAGTTCACGAAACAACTTGACGCAAATTCAAGCGTTGCACAAGCCACTCGCTTTTGCTTAGGTTTGAGTTCCAGTACAGCAAGAAAAACACAGATTGCAAGGAGACTATTCTGAAAAACTTATCACTTGTCATTTGCACACATCGATAATACATAAACGTACTTTTTGCGCTCTCAGACGATTTAACTGTCGATTTGCAATGTGTAAAAATTGTAAGATTCTTAAGATTGTAAGATTCTTTTTACTACTATAAGCCTGTAATTATATTGCACTGAATACCTCCAAATTTATTCTGAACCAGAGATACAGTATGTTAGAGAGAGAGGAGAGAGAGAGAGAGAGAGAGGAGAGAGAGAGAGAGAGAGACCTGCATTAAATACTATGAATGAAAACTTGTGGATTTCTGTGTCTGAAGTTAAAGGTCTGATTTAAGACTGAAGGATGGACTGCTCTCATACTCAAAGTACCTGATAGTATGCGGTTTTTGCATATTTCTGTCGAGTTTATGGATGTTTATAACAAATTGTATCTTTGGTTCAAAATAAATTTGCGGGTAGTGAATACAATGTATTTATAGACCTATTACAGTAGCTTCCTTCTTCTCTGAACTGCCCGAAAAACGCTTAAGTGTCAGTTTGAAGATTTTATATATATTGAATGGAAATAGAAACGAAAATTTTATTAGCAGAAAATAAAAATAAATGTCCATAGTAATAATAACTAAAAATAAATGTGTGCTAAAAATAAACAAAATTACAAGTAATGATATAAGTACTAATGAAAGTTATAATAAAAGAGGTAAAGCAAAAATCAGACTAAATATAAAAATACGAGTAATGAAAATACCAATCACGATGTTATTGGAGCTATAGAGAAACATTTTATTGAGAAACGTAGAGAAACATTTTCATACCATAAAGCCCCATAGTCTAGAAGACTAGAAGCTGAATTGATGAATAACATGGGCTATTGGATTGTCTGAGTTTTGAATTATTTACATTAGACTGTATTTCGCACGTGTTGTCACTTCCGGGAGGCTCGGGACATTATGATTAGCGAACATTTGCGAAGCTGAGCATCTTGGAAATAACTTATCTACCACTTTAAAAGATTTATTTTAAGGTAAGTTTAGAGTTTTACTCAAACCTTTTTCTTTTTTTTTTAATTAGACCAGAGTTGCTGTCCATGGATATTATTGCAGAAAGTTCAAAAATTTATGTTTTTCGCTTCACTTTACAGAATCTGAAGTGCCTCATAATCATGTTTGCTTTAACAAAGAAATTTCGATATTGTTTTCTGATGTACGAGTCGTCATTCAAGGAGCTGGTGATAATTTGACGCAGATACTTACATTCTTGTACTTACTCTATTGGTTCACCTTTTATTTTGAAAATAATACTGGTTGAGGAGTTGAGCATTTGGGATGAAAATGCACGCATAACCTTAGTTTCAGTGGTATCATTCGGTTTACTCCCACTCAACATCATTCCCATTCTCATCTACGGCTTTCCCACTTTGGTCCAGGTTAGGTTAACTTAGGTTAGGCTAATGTTATGTTATATCAGGTTAAGTTAAATTAATTTAGGTTAGCAAGTATTAGCCATTCCCATTTGGTACCTTTGCAGCGAATGCGAATGGGAATGACATTGAGCGGGCAGTAATCGTGTCATCCCACTCAACGTTATTTCCATTTAACTCCACACCCAAGAGTCGGAAATCCAAAAGTGAGAATCTAAAGAAGGCAATTCTCAAAACGGTCTATTCCCACTCTATGCCATTCTCATACTCATCCACGGCTTTCTCACTCTGGGCCAGGTTAGGTTAAGTTAGGTTAAGTTACTCTAGATTAGGTTAGGCTAATGTTAGGCTGAGGTTAGATTAATGCTAAGTTACGTTAGGTAAAATTATATTAAGTTAGGTTAGTAAATATTGGCTATTCTTTCTCAAATGAAGAGTCTTTTCTCATAGGCTATGTAAATTTCTCACTTTAGGCATTCTCATTTGCGGACTGGGTATGGGAATGGGAATGGGGATGACATTGAGTGGGAGGTAATCGTTTTAGTAACATTAATTTAATATCATATTTCTCTGAATATAATTCCCAAATTTTCCTAAGATGATTCAGACCTTTAAATGAAGGGCTTACTTAAACCATATCATCGGCATAACCTTAGTTATTTATCCTCAAATTATACCACATCCTAATGTTGTTTTATTAAGAGAAGTAATTCAACCATCAATATACACGTTAAACAGCAGAGGAGAGAACAAGGAGCCTTGTCTAACTCAGTATAAAGCCACAAAACACTCGGAGTAAAAGTTTGGTGAGTATATCAAAATTTCAATATATTTAATTTCAATATATTTAATATATACGATGGAACAGTCCTGTCTTCTAATAAATAGTTAAATTACTGTCGGTATACTTAAACACAATTTCTTCCAATAGTCGAATGGTATTTTTTTAAAAACAAACTAATTAGATGTGCATAAATAATGATGTAATCGACGTAGCAAAAGTTTCTCAAGTAATTTTGAGAAGCAGAAATCAACAACAATAGGCCTGTACTTATCGCTGGATAATTTTAATGGTTCCATAATATATATTTGTGACATGGAGCGTAAATATTTCATTTTACTATTATATGTGTTGTAAATAATTTTTCACTAAGTAAAAGAATTTCAATTAGTTTATATATATATATAATATATATATATATACACACACACAAACTCAGAATGGTCCCCTGAGAAACTTATATGCTAAACACAGACCGTGCATGGAACAAGGAACTCTTCTGGGAAATTACATCCACTATAGTTCGAATAAGTAATGATAAATGACAAATACTATAGTTTTTTCTTTTTCATGATGGAAAGCGAACGTGGGCACCGGGTTACTCGCAAAGAGGCCCCCAAAATATAGCTTCCCTCACCAGCTATCTGCAAAGCAGATAGATCCTGTCCCAAAGCTGGATCCTATCTGCTTTGCAGATACCTGGTGAGGGAAGCTATATTTTGGGGCCTCTTTGCGAGTAACCCGGTGCCCACGTTGGGCTTTCCATCATGTAAAAGAAAAAACTATAGTATTTGTCATTTATCATTACTTATTCGAACTATAGTGGATGTAATTTCCCAGAAGAGTTCCTTGTTCCATGCGCGGTCTGTGTTTAACATATATATATATATATATATATATATATAGCAATATCCCAACAAAAGCAGAAACAATATCCCAAAGCCAACAACTAATTGAGCTAATAATGCAATACTTTTAGGAAAAGAAATAAGGGAGGAACTTTAATTTTTGGATCTAATACAAATAACCACAAAAAATCTTATTTCATTCCGAGTTGAAATGAACCTCATTTACAATTGTCTAAACTTAAACGGAGTTTTCTCGCAACATCTATCTAGCTTACCAGTTGATTTTCAAATGAAAATTGCTCTCGCTCACTGATATATATATATATATATATATATATATATATATATATATATATATTGTCGTGTTTTTAAGGAGGTATATATTTCAGTGTAGATAAAGTTGAAAATCAAATTCTACGAATGATATTTGCATTATATATATATATATATATATATATATATATATATATATATATGTGTGTGTGTGTGTGTGTGGAATATCATGCATGATCTGACCAGTTTTTTATGATGAAAAAATTGCATCAGGTAGTTTGAATTAAATGCTGGTCATTAGCTCGAGTGCGAGAGGGATAACATGTAAAATGCCTCTGGACGCGAAAGTATTATACGTTTCCTATGTTCTTTAAATGTATGACAGGTTGTGTTTACTTTATATGGAACTCAGACTAGACAAACCAAATATATATGCGACTCGGTGGTGTAGTGGTATATATATTTGCGCCTCGGTGGTGTAGTGATTAACGTCGCTAACTACGAATCCATCGGCCCCGGGATCGAGATCCGGTGACGGCAGCCGGCGCGCAGCAAAACCCAGCTGTTCATCCTTCCACACAATAAAGAAATTGGTTGGTAGATAAATGGGTACCCTGGTAGCCTAGTGGTTAAGACGCTAGTAGTATAGCCGCAAAAGGTTAGAGTGCAAGAATGTTGCAAGTGATTACGTAATGTTGCAAAGGGGTGGGGTTGTTGCAAAGGGGGTGGAGGTTGTTGCAAAGGGGGGTGGGGTGGGTGTTGCAAACAAAAGAAAAAAAGAAAAAGAAAAAAACCCAAAGGGCCCTTTGTTGCCAACCGGGGTTGCAAGGGGCATGCAACTTGGAGGCGGAGTTCTCCCCCAAGCTATTCCCCCCAAAGGGCCAGAAAGGAGAGAAAAGAGGAGAGAAAGGAGGAGAGGTGTTCACCTGGCAGGATCCAAGTGCATATTAAGACTTCAGCCGAGTAGGCGTTGTTTTATAGGCTCCTAATCAGCCAGTTGGCTTAGAAGGCGTAAATGGCTTGAGTTGCCAGATACCACTTTTTAGCGATACCATTGGATACATTATTATAGACTCCTAATCAGCCAGTTGGCTTAGAAGGCGTAAATGGCTTGAGTTACCAGATACCACTTTTTAGCGATACCATTGTATACACTATTATAAACTCCTAATCAGCCAGTTGGCTTAGAAGGCGTAAATGGCTTGAGTTGCCAGATACCACTTTTTAGCGATACCGTTGTATACACTATTATAGACTCCTAATCAGCCAGTTGGCTTAGAAGGCGTAAATGGCTTGAGTTGCCAGATACCACTTTTTAGCGATACCATTGTATACATTATTATATTTCTTAAAAGTTGGTTTAGAATACCGGTAGTAGGTTTAGAAGGCGTAACATGATATAATTAAGTAAAACAACATTGCATCATTCTGTTTATTATAAATATATAGAAAATAAATATACATTTCAATAATAATTGAGGAATATGCATATAATCATAACAGTACAGGAAATATATACACACAATTATGGAGAATATATATAAAATAAATATACATTTCAAATAGAAATAAATATACATTTCAATAATAATAGAAATATGCATATAATCATAACAGTACAGGGGAAATATCACGCAAAATATATAAATACATTTCAATAATAATAGAAATATGTATATAATCATAACAGTACAGGAGAAATATCACGCAAAATATATAAGTACATTTCAATAATAATAGAAATATGCATATAATCATAACAGTACAGGAGAAATATCACGCAAAATATATAAATACATTTCACTTTTTTTTCAAAATACTAAACTCGGTCTTAATCGAGTTTACAATTACATCATTATTGCTCTGCATTACGCAGTATATGCGGCTTAATAATATTTCACCGCTTAAAGAATAGGGAAACCTGTATTCGATATGAAGGGCTTTCATATCGTTCAGTACTATTTTTGTTCCCACTTTACAACCGGTTGGTAAGTCATCTTTAAATACGTCTAGAATACAATCAAAAGCACGCACAAAGAGTTCGTCGTTAGCTACATTATTAAACACAAGTTTATAAACACGCTTTTCCAATCGAGGGTTTATTTCTACCGACTCGAGCTTTTCAATCGTGAACTCACTCAACATAGCGGCAATTGAAATAATCTTCTAAATCGTTACGACAACTGCGCGTTATATAAAGAAATAGTTCTTCAGGGTGAACGGTGTAGGTGAGCTCAGCCTTGTACCGATCAATTGCTTTGTACCAAAGTTCATGGTATTTCAAAGAGTCTAAACTTTTTAAATAAACGTCCAGCACTAGACCATTCTCACCAGCCCTACACTCGGTAAACCCATCGAGCAGAGCGGTGTATGCGTATTCAAGTACTGTATCAAAATAAAGCATGTCCATAAAACGCGCGTCTAATATAGGTTTCAGCTTGCGGAATCCGACGATTTCAAACATTCTGTCGAGGATGAAACGGTTTCGCGTAGGAACAAGAGCGTTATTATCAGAAGCATTCTTCCACATCAGCCGTATATCAATGCACGGCCGATCGTTATTTATACACAACGTACATACAACGGCGTATGAGGGTGCGTCACTAATCTGCTCTCTTCTTGTACCTACGTTAGCAGGTATTTTATAACGATCTTCACTCCACTTCTCAACTATCACGAAGATTCTATTCATCTCCTCGACACTTAAATAAACCCGTTTGTTTGTTTGTCTACATTCCGTTTCAGTACATAGCTAATGGTACCGGAATTACGCCTGAACACGCGCAACGATTTCGTCACGGACACATCGTACGAGGCGTTGAGAATGCTGCTCAAAGGAAGTTCCATCGTATTCGAGGAGCGCACGTCCACTCGGTTCAAGCTCTGAGATAACTATGAGCCGTGTGAGGCACGCAGGTAGGCAGGAACGGTTCGACGGGCGGCTGACTCGATGATACGTGAATGGGGTTGTTCGTATGATCCGCAAGTCGTACCGAATTGTTGTACATATTTGTTTTTCCGGTACAAGAATTAATTTCATCACTACCAGCCTACGCACCAGACATTTTACCTCAGGATAAGAACTAGGAACATTTTATGTTTTACTAAACATCTTCACACTCCGGCGCACTATTTGAGAGGAACATATGCTCATATTTTTCCTTTCTGCCCATCAAACGATACTCGTCTCTAAAGTCTGTTAAAAACTCACGCAGGGCACTAGCCACAACCTCACTACGAACCTCATCATGATATACGTTAATATAGTGATAAAAATACTTAAGATTGTCCATGATCACGAGATTCACATTTTCAGTCGTAGGGTATGAGTAATCGACATGGTGTAGCATGACGTAATACCGCTTGTCACACCACCCATCCGCAAGACTCATTATCCATACCTGCTGCTTCTCTTCTGCACGCGTTGTTTCTTTTACTTCACGGTGTATGTGAGACTTTATAAAGTTTAGCTCTGCAGTATACTTCAGCACATCGTCTGTGCAACGAAAGCCTTCAACGGTCTCACCAGAACATCCGTAGAGTATTTGTACATCTTGGAACTTCGCACAATCCAATGTGGTTTTAAAAGAGGTATAGGAGGGAGGAATAGGAAATTTTTCGGTATCCACCACATCCTGACACTTTGCTGAATACCATTTCATAAACGTTGTGCAAGCAATATTAAAGGTAGCCATTTGAATACACGTCTGATCTGAATACACGTCTGATCTCTCGGGCTTACTGCAGTCGACTGACCACGCAGGGACTCCCAGATAGTAGCATGACTCACGGTCTTACAGTGGGCGGAGCTTAGAACTTTCACCTGCGCGCACACACATACACACACACACACACACACACACACAAAGGAGAAAGTGAAACGCTAATTGAAATATGATTTATTTAATAAACGAGATATTCAAGTTATATATATTTACAAATACGTGTAATAAATCAATAGATACTTTACAAATACGATTTAATAAATGAGATATTCAAGTTATATATATTTACAAATACGTGTAATAAATCAATAGATACGATTATATACAAGACAAATACGTGTGAGTTAAAATAGAAGCATCATACGTTATGGTATCCAAAGGGTACGGTATCATAGGTACCAGGTAACTGGTAACGTTTCCTATAGGTGTTACGGCACACCTTCGTACCCTAAGTTCCTTCACGCCCCCCAGCTTCTGCGCCCGAAAATTGTGGGTGCCTACAATTAGTTGGGGGAGTTGTTCGCCCTCATCATCGTCCAAACATACTAGATCCTTCAACGATTCAAAGTTAACAACCCGCCGATTCGCATGGTTGAGCGTAATACCCTTTGCCTTCACGATATATTTCATTTCCCCTCCCACCCTGACCCGTACCCCATAAGTCTTAGGTCCTGTTGAGACAAAAGAGTCGGCGTATGCGTTGTCCCCATACTCATCCTTGATCTCATCAGTGAGCTCGCCGAGGAACTCCCCAATAGCGGGCATGTATTCACCCTCCCTCTCTGTGAATATCACGCTATCTGTATCGGCATACAATACTCTCCGCCCAAGAGAATGCAATAGACCCCAAAGTTTTTACGGGCGTAGGCTGTTGTGAAGCTGGCCACAGGTATGTTTGTAACCCTTGAGGTATCTGTGGCAAATTCAGTGTTGTTGTACTTATTATGTAAGTGTTACCTACATTCACGATCTCCATGACCTCTTTATCGGGAGCATTGGCATAATCCAGACATCGCTATAACTTTTGCCAAATGAATGCTCCCTCTGCCGGTATTCTGCGCAAATTTTCCCCATAGACTGTTTAGACACAACTTTGCACTAAAGCGCTTGCCAGGATTCTTTACAATTTGGGCACGATCAAGTTGTATACCTTCGCGGTCGCGGTAACGTTGAATTAGGCAGACTTTTCATCTTCGGTATCAACTCCTCGCGGATACCCTGATGCCTCAACCTTATCCTTCAAAAGGCGTTTATATATGGTGTGAAAAGGTTGGGTAGCTTCTGAAACCTCCACACCTCATGTATCTTCAGTATTCTATAACCATGGCGTACGGCTAGGGCCAGCTCAGGACTTGTATATACGCCTCTGATCTTACGCTGGTTGGTGGTTACATTCGCCGTTATCCTCTTCCGCGCACTTCACGCACAGGGGAAACATGAGCTTGTCGCGATAACGACAGGTAAGATCGGCATCCATAAATTGCGTGGGGGGAGTACGTCTACGAAAGAGCCCAAAGTAACGATCATTCAAATTTTTTTGAAAATTCATTGATGGAGGGTGGCTAGGTCCCACCAGTTTCTCAGGAGCGCCCCGGGGTACGGATTGTTCTTCATCACGTATGGGTATAAAGAACAGAAATCGTAGTAATTGAGCTTCACGCCCTCCGTAGGTGGAAAGTATAGTCTGAATGGATTTTGTACGTCCCCAAACAAGCTCTCACCATATTTGAGAGGATCCAGCACCATTGAACGCTTGATCGTGTTTATTTCCTCACGGTACACCTCGTCTGTCTCCATCCGTGCATCATATCATGCTCCCACAAGACTTTGTGAGTGAACTGTGATCCTATAAGTTGATCGCAGGTGCGGGTCGATGCAAGACAGTCGGCAGGAGACCTACCGTGGATATCTCCGCGATTCCGCACTCAGGACGGGGGCATCCATGCCACCAGCAACCGTTAAAGGAGTACACAGTCTTCACACCAGTGACACGGTTTTCACTTAACCCATCAACCCAAAACACGTCCATTAATCTTAATGGTACTTCACCCGTGTTGCGGGCGTGCTTTATGTATACACCTGTCTGTTGCTGTAGGTGTATGAGCCAGTAAATAGCCTTGTGTCTGTAACTGCGGGGTTGTTTCGGTGAATAATGGCTAAGGTGTCTTTAGGCATGAAGTTATTCTTGAACACCGTAAAACATAATGATGCGATGGTGGTTGCGACTTGCAGTGGATCGCATTTGAAACGGGCTATGCACATCCTTCTAAAGGCCTGGAAACATACTCTAAGCACGCGCACATCGTTCACGCAATAACGCTCACATTCATCAGCTATATTATAAGGGTACTTTCATTAAAACTGTTGTAGTATCGATCAAAGTCTTCACGTTCACCCATACTGTCAAATAATGTTTGGGCGGTGTGTGGGCCTACGTAGTTTAAGTCTCGCTGGTGAGGAAAGTGTAAGGGAAGTATCCTTTGGAAACTTCAGCTGCTACTCCCATCACCTTGGGTAGCTTTGCTAATTTACAAGGAGGTGTGAATAATAAAGTGTCTTTAAATTGTACATTGCCTCTTATTTGCATCTGTATTAATTTGTTGCCTCTTTTCAATGGATCACCTGTAAATACTCAGAGGATTCGTGTTCAAGCAACTCCTTATAAAGGAACTGCGTATCAAACTTTGCCCCGTTATGGGCGAGAATATACACAGTCATTTTTTTTAACTTGTCGGCTAACTTGACAATATAGGACACAAATAGTTTCACAGGACTATCGCGGACATTCGTTTTAAAAACGTTTGTCCGTTTACCGCATTTGGGGCACTCGTCACATTCGATACCCATACACTCATCACAGATGGTCTGGCTCACAAGTAAATGTGGAATTACCTCTTTGGTTTCAGCGCTCGTATATGTTTCTATATCGTAGTATACAGTTATACAAGGGTATTTTTAGGCTTAGCATCTTTCATATAACATACATGCTTTACTCCATCCGCCTTATATTCCTCCTGGCATGTAGGACAGTGAATTACGTCACACTTGTGCTTAAATTTTCCCCAATTATCCATTGTGTGAAAACATACCACATTCACAGATTCTCATTTTCCTGCACGTGCCAATTGATTTATGAAATCAAAACAGCTATTATTGAAAAATGTGCGTCTACACACATCACAGTCTCTCTTCTCAGCATCAACTACACGGCTTTCACATTTGGTGCTTTTACACTGCTCACATACCATGTGACATTCTTTACAATGTCTCACATATCATCCGCAAACTCGAGGCACCCCTTACACAAATCATGATGTCTCCCATTTTCGACTTTTGTTATCTCGCGTAAAGCCACCTTATATTACGGATGGGGAGATACGTTGTCCCTGACAATCCTAAAATAAGTAGGGGTCTTGTACGATCTCTCACACAGCTTTTAAAAACATACACAGTCCTACGACGATCATCCAGCCCAAATACAACTATACAGAACATTCATTTCCTTTTCTACCCTTCTCAACTCTTCAGGACCCATATTACAGTCAAATTCAAGTTCACAGTCTACAGCTAGTTTACGGGCACGCGCCACGACCGTAGGCAACCAAATTTTTGTGGCCTGTGTATTTTGTACAGTAAACATACGTGCTAAGAGTACTGCTATAAAGCCGCAACCACGATCGACGTTTATATGCTTTCGGTAAATAATCGGAGAATTGAAGTTAAGTGTATACGGTTATGGCACTATGACCCGCAACCGGAATACACGATCAATATTTACCGTGAAGTGTCCATATTAAAGGCTATACTACTTTGGGCGGCTTGCATTATACGTCCTAATATATATTCCACATCTTCAGCCGCCAAACGTCTAAATGTCACTATCACCAATAAATCGTCTACATCACCGTCATCTGACCCGAATCCAAAGGACAGACACGTCCTGACTTCACGCTCGTCGCGATTCTGAAGAGCAAACTCTATAATACGCTGTACAAACCCGGCGTAGCCCGCGCTCAATTCCATTGCTATACATGGCTCTAGGGTCGAACCCTGACTCTATACCGATTTCTAGTCAAGGCTGGGGTGGGGGCTGCGGATCGCACCAATTCGATCGTTATATCATCCTCAGCAGAACGTGGGGGCGGCGGATGAATTAGTGGATATATTAGCGGAAGGTGCTGCTGGGGGGCATGTTGCGTAGAAGGTTGAGGGTTGGGGATCTATTATTGTAGACTTAACAGAACGGGGGGCGGCGGATGATTAAGGGAATATATTAGCGGGAGGTGCTGCTGGGGGGCTTCTTGCGTAAGAGGTTGAGGGTTGGGGACCTTTACTGGTGCAACAGGCGCGTATTTCGGGCGCTTTATACCTGACGTGGGGTTCTCATACCTCCGCTTTGGACGTGCTACCGGTATCGCTGGTGAGGGTTCGTTGGCAGAGGAGGAGATCACAACTACACTGTCGTCGAGGTCATCCGTATGTCAATGATGGGGTGCTCTACCTCATCGTCTTCACGGTTCTGTGGGAGAAGAAAGCAAAATATAAGGAACAGCACTCAAAATTTGTAATATTTTGTAAATGACCCACTTAGGAGTGTGACGTGTTAGAAATGGACTCTGTAGAAAATTCAGATTCACGAGCCCATCCACATGTATTATATCTGGACCTACAGGATGTGGTAAAACTGTGTTTATGATTAAAATCATTAAAGAAAAGGGAGAGATGTTCTCGAAATTGTGCATAATGTTATATGGTGCTATTCGAAGTATCAATCAGGGTTCAACGAGTACCAAGATGATATTTTGTTCCACAAAGGCTTATATGACGTTATTCGTTAAAGGAAATGAACATACAATCATTGTAATTGACGATCTCATGTTGGAGATGGATAAACGTTTTGCCGAACATTTACAGTATTCTCCCACCATCTTAACATAAGCGTGTTTTTCATCAATCAGAATCTATTTTTCAAAAATAGATACATGCGCGATGTGTCGTTAAATACGCATATCTAGTCTTATTCGCGCAACGTAGAGATGTATCACAAAATTGGGGTATTAGCCAATCAAATGTTTCCCGAATCAGCGTAAGGAGTTTTTGGAAGTTTATAAAGAAACTACAAGCACGCGTTACGGATATTTGCTTTGCGACCTTCATCCGCGAAACAAGTTTTAGAGTGCTTCTGCGAACGAATATATTTCCAAACGAGCCTGAAACGGTGTATATTCCAGAATGACAAAGAGACTAAAGAAATACCGTGAATTAATAAAAATCTATCATCGACTGCACCGGGCATTGCAGCAGATGTTTATTAAAAATATCGACGCCGACTTTTAAAAATGCATCTGTGAAATCTGTCTTAACGTTATAAATTGCAATGTATCAATGAAAACCCCTCAGAAGGCTCGCCTACGCCGCTACAGAACAAAATACGTGCACTCGCTCGTAAAATCCAAACTGTAGCGAAGAAAAAAACGAATTATTGTACAAACAGGAGGGTCATTTCTCCCCATCTTATTTTCAGTTTTGGGTCCTTTACTGACTAGATTAATATAATGAAGAAAGTGGTAGTGATTCCCCACGAGGTGTACGCTTCACTGCAAAGGAATCCAGACACGGATCTAGATCCCCGTAAAAGCAGACTTAAAAGAATGGAAAGCGAATTGCTAGCCTATTAAACAGTGAAAAAACACCTGATGAGAAAAGAATCTTATACCAAGAAGCTCTGCAGAAATTTCTTCACGAGTACGAAAATTATAAGAGCCCTACAGAGATTCCTGTGGTTATTAGGCACAGCACGGGGGACGATGGACATGGCGACATAGGATCTGAGCCCGACGATACAGCTGACCAACCAAAAAGATTAGCCACACAACATATCGAACATGTATTAAAAAGCACCCTCCCACATACATTGAGGAGTAAAGGCTTAAGTCTTTATAATCTATTGAATGAGGATCCAGCCATACAATGGACCGATACAGGCGAGATCATTGTGGAAGGATCAAAGGTACAGGGATCGAATATCGTAGACATTGTCCATGATCTGGTGAGAAAGTGGGATAGGCCATCACCATCAGGATGGAAGCATATTAAAGCAAGACTACAACAAATAAATGTCCCTAAAACGTTGATAGGAAATCTGAACAGGTTAAAAGACTTGGAACATGCAACGCATGTGACACAATTGAAGGCGCCGTCACCCCCGGCGGTAACACCTTTGAAGAGGAGCAAGAAGAGGTTAAACCAACCCTACCCACGTGCCTCTAAAATACGCAAATGGCTAACGTATTAACTAAACGCTATTATGACATTTCTACCCATCCTCTTACGGCGGCGTAGATAGACTGTACAGAAGTGTTTACGGAGTAGGAAAAAAAGATGTTGAAAGATTTTTGAGGGAGCAGGACGCTTATACGCTTCATAAGCCTGTGAGAAAAAGGTTTAAAACAGCCAAGACAACGGCTTCCTCGATTGATTCTATTTGGCAAGCAGATTTAACAGACATGCAAAGATATTCTGTGTATAACGATGGTTACCGCTACATTCTATTCATAATAGACGTATTCTCTAGATATCTGTGGCTAGTTCCTCTGAAAAATAAATCACCTGAAACAGTTGCTAAAGCCACCAAAACGCTAATGTTAAAAGAAAACAGGGTTCCTGGCTATTTTTGTACGGATATGGGGAAGGAATTTATAGGCCGTGCTTTTCAGAACATGTTGACAGAGTTTAATATCAGCTATTACACAACCAATTCTATACATAAGGCTTCTTTAGCTGAAAGAGTTCAGCGCACCATAAAGGAACGCATGCACCGTTATTTTACACATAAAAACACATACAGATTTCTAGACATTCTGGAATCATTGGCATCATCCTACAACCGCTCACACCATCGCACGATTGGGACAACACCTAACGAAGTTTTAGAAAGAGGTACGCTCCCGAGGAGAGATGGATCACCACCACCACCACACTCTGCGCGCTTCAAAATCAATGATTATGTAAGGCTGTCGCGTTCGGGGAACAAATTCGCAAAGGGTTTTGAGCAAGGATGGACACGCGAGATTTTTAAAGTTAGGGCTATGAGACCTAAAGGTGAGATAATGATGTATTACATTGAAGATTTGAATGGGGAAGAAATCTCAGGAGGCTTTTACCGCGAGGAATTGCAGAAAGTTGCGTTTAATTTAGGAAAAAATGTGTTTAAAATTGAGAAAATTTTAGGAAGCAAAGGTTCAGGAAAGAGAAAAATGTACCTGGTGAAATGGCTAGGGTACCCAGAAAGCTTCAACACCTATATAAAAGCTGATGCAATAATGAAGCTTAAATAGTATGCAACATGGCTCCTAACCATTTCTACGTCACACTCCCGTCCTCCTCGTCCCTGTCTGTACACCCTAACAACACACTAGCCAACTTTGTAACAGAACTCCACAAGCACATTGAATTGGGTCGTGATTCGTATGAGGTGGGGATATGCGAAATTCAGCTGGACACCATCTTTTTAAATATTGAACATAAAGAAACCGTTTTTACGATTCTTAGAGACATTGACGAGTGTGAAAAAGCTGGGGTAGCTATGGATGAAACTATGCGTATCGCTCGGACTAAGATTGCACGGTATTACAGTACAGAAGTAAGACTAGGACCGGGTCAATATGGTTCGGCCGAGGATGTTGTGAGAGGCTTAAACGTAAGTTTAAGAAACTCAAACCTTACGAATGATTTAGTATACGAAATCGTAAACAACCCTGCACATACACTAATCCTAAAATCAAAGACTAACAGACGTATTAAAGACCATAGAAAGTTCCAAATTCTAGCCAATGGCCGATATAGCGCAGCCTTCCAAAGAGACACATTTCACGAGACACAGCATGACTTGTCCAGATTAATGTATCAATTGAAGATGGAGAAATTGGCTGAAAGGTCCCCAGACATGTGCTATATTTACAGTAATATAGTGGAGCACCAGTTTGTTGGGGATACCCAGGCACGCCTGCTGCGCATTGCTCACATCCCCAACCATAGAGGAAGGAGTTTGAGTATTACATATGACAGACCCCATTATGTGAATGTCGCAACTAATTTAATAACCAATATCTCAATATATATAAGAACGATTGAGGGTGAAAACTTCCCATTCGGTAACGGGAGCTTAACAGTGAAGCTACACTTTCGACGCACTGAGTTATAATGGATAGAAAGCCTTTCACCGTCTATCGAGGGGTGCGATACCAGCGCGGTAGTGGACTTGGGTCCATTTTTTCATCCATACTACGTACGGCTGTTCCTTTGCTGAAGAGGGGTGCCAGATACCTTGGAAGGAAAGCGCTACAATCAGGTATTAACACTGCAGAAGACATATTGGCCGGGGCTAAACCTAAAGAGGCTCTAAAAAAACATTTAAAGCGTACACGGGACGAAATCATCAAAGATGCAAAGAGAAAAATGCGTGGTGGCGGAAGAAGAAGCGGGCTGCCCGGAAGAAGAAGGGGTCACGTGGTATTAAACGTAAAAGGCTATCAAAAAAGAAGTGCTGTAAGCGAATGAAACCTATGGTTGACCACTTTTTTGACTGATATAAGCTAAGGACATTGATCTCATGAATCATAGTTTGTTTACCACTTGTCGAGAGAGGAGTCACTATTTCGCCATGGCACGCTTCATCCACCCATGTAGTTCACAATGCTGTAAATCGGAGCTGTCCCTTTTTGAGCTACCTCCAACCCAAGTTTCTATTGAGCACAGTGACTTTATTACAATTAACCCTTTAAACACAATTAGTTCCCCGAGTGCACCTATAGAATTCGTGATACCCAGCTCAGGTCCTTACTTTTTTGATCCAAGCTGTGTGCACATGTACGCTAAGCTACGTATAGCCCATTCTGATGGAACGGTCTGCGATGACAAATATGCTGTATACCCTGAAACAAACTTTCTGCACTCCATATTCAACCAGTGTGACGTATATTTAAATCAGACCAACATATCGGCAGGCACGGGGTACTATCATCTACGAGCCTATCTGGAAAATGTCCTCAACTTTTCCAAAGAAGCGAAGGCTACCTTTTTAAGTGCCGAGGGATATTATCAAACTAAAGATGAAAATAGTATAAAGGACAAATTTAAAAATTCTAAAAAGAAAATATACGAGTGTTTTGGACGGTTGCACACAGATTTCACTTTCCAGGAGAAGTTGCTTGTGAACGGGGTGGATATGAAAATAAAGCTCACCCGCACGAGTCCTGAGATCTGCTTAAATCTGGATGCTGATCAAGAAGAGGGTGCAAAGCCCGTTGTGGTTCACATTATGGACACATACCTCCGCGTACGGCGAGTGAAATTAAGTTCACCAAAACAACTAGAAATTGAGAAAAATTTACTAAACGCTACAGTGAAATATCCTATTAACAGAGTGCAAATCAAACTATATACGGTTCCTGCAGGGTTGGCATCGAAGCAGATAGAAAACATTGCCCTGGGAAATCTTCCTAAAAGGATATTAATCGGCATGCAGGACCATGCTTCGGTGAATGGAAAATATAAAAAGAGTGCCTTTAAATTCGAGAATTTCGGACTTAAAAATATAACTCTATACGTTAATGGCACTGCTTTGGGTGGAACAATGGGTACGGACTATTCATCAGACGCTGTGTTACCTCTTTGTGCCAGAGCCTATAGTAATCTGACCCATATTGCAGGTGATTGTGATGAGCTTGGTAATGGGGTAACGCAGGAAGAATTCATTGATCAATTTAACCTTTATCCGTTTGACATTACACCTGACTTATCTGCTAGCGTAAATACCCATTTAACCCCACAGCAGAGCGGAAACATCTCAGTGCGGCTGGAATTCGCCAAGCCTATAGACGCTCCTATTAGTGTACTAGTATATCTCGAATCGCAAGCCCTAATAGAAGTAGATAGATTTAGGAGCGTTATCACTGACTTTTAAAATGGATGCTAATACACTTCAGAAAGTAATGGAGCGAGTCACACGTTCCAAATTTATCGGCGTGTTTGCGAAGAATGAAACATTGAGTTTGCCAAGTACGCGAGAATGCGGTAGTCTTATTGTGAACACAGATGTCATCGGTAATGAAGGGATTCACTGGATCGCTGTCTATTTTAAAAATAGACAGCGCCTGTACTATTTTGATTCACTCGGTACTCAACCCTGGAGTGACCCTATTATTGTAAAATTTCTCGCTCAGTTACATATTCCCGAAGTTGTATGGAACCCATTTCGTATACAAGGATATTTTACTAATGTTTGCGGAATGTACTGCGTCTCATTTCTCGCATATGTCATGTGATAAAGAATTTATAAATTTTTTAAATTTATTTGACCCGTGTCACACTCGCCGAAACGATGAAATGGTATGCAGACAGATAAAAATCCGTTTTCCAATTGTACGTACTCGTTGTATAGTATAATGTTTTTGTTCGTATATTTGTAACGGTATATTCTGTAGTTGTTATTGTACTGATTTCTTTCATTTAATAAATTTATGAAAATATATTGTCTTCTTATCCCAAAAAGATCGAAAAACACTTACATTATTTCGGTGTGACATTGTTGACTGATCAGTATATCCTCCGTATTCATGACACGAGATTCTTCAAAAGATTGTATAACACGTGTCAAATCCTCATCGGACCTTAAAGGAATAATGTTCATTCTTTTAAAACATATACAGAGTATACAGACAGATCCCCATTATGTGAAGATATCTTTGTCATTTAAGAGGAATAACATTGATTGCCATAAAAAATTTCGATTTTAGCATAATGGGGATAAGAGTAAAACCAAATAACATTGATTGACATAAAAAATTTTGGCGAGTATCTATTTGACGAGATACTACAACCTCCATATATATATAAAATCGAATTATAGACACTTACATTTCTATGGTAGTCCCTTGCGTCGGATTGTAAGGAGCGTCACTGCAAATATCTTCAACGGTTTGCGTTGGAAATAATTCATCACGGTCAATCGCGTTAAAAAGACTAATTGCGGTTAATGCTGCAGTATCACTTTCTTCATACAATCGGGGAGACGTACAGGTCCATGGTGGAGGATGTGTGACATTGCTGACTGTTCAGTATATCCTCCGTATTCATGACACGAGATTCTTCAAAAGATTGTATAACACGTGTCAAATCCTCATCGGACCTTAAAGGAATAATGTTCATTCTTTTAAAACATATACAGAGTATACAGACAGATCCCCATTATGTGAAGATATCTTTGGTTCATTTAAGAGGAATAACATTGATTGCCATAAAAAATTTCGATTTTAGCATAATGGGGATAAGAGGTAAAACCAAATAACATTGATTGACATAAAAAATTTTTGGCGAGTATCTATTTGACGAGATACTACAACCTCCATATATATAAAATCGAATTATAGACACTTACATTTCTATGGTAGTCCCTTGCGTCGGATTGTAAGGAGCGTCACTGCAAATATCTTCTACGGTTTGCGTTGGGAATAATTCATCACGGTCAATGCGTTAAAAAGACTAATTGTCGTTAATGCTGCAGTGTCACTTTCTTCATACAAATCTGGGGAGACGTACAGGTCCATGGTGGAGGGAATGATTATTCACTGACGCGAAAATAGCTACTGTTACTCCCAACTGAAAAATATCCCCTTTTATATGCACAATCGCCAAGCTCCGCCCCAAAAGACCAGATGTTCGTAGTGATTGGCTGCCGATGTAGCTGGGTGGAGCTATGACGTGTACCAATCCGCTATAACGGGACCGGACGAGTAACATATATATAAAATCGTGTTTCTTGTGAATAAATTATAGACACTTACATTTCTATGGTAGTCCCTTATATTATTTTTATTTTTACTTACAAGTTATTAGTATTGTTTTCACAAATTCTTGTGTTAACATAATTTCAATTGTTAACTTATTTTATAATAAAGAAATATATCCTAATTATATTTTTAAAAGAGCATTCGGTTTCCACATTAAACTGTGGGTCTAAGGTGGCGTGAAAACTTTATCCGTTGTCACTCTTCGAGCTAGTTATTATTACTAAAGAGAAAATCATGCATGCTTTTCGGTCATACTACTGACTCGGTTCAAATGATGCATTAACATGCTTTTCGGTCATACTACTGACTCGTTTCAAATGATGCATTAACATGCTTTTCGGTCATACTACTGACTCGGGTCAAATGATGCATTAACATGCTTTTCGGTCATACTACTGACTGGTCAAATGATGCATTAACATGCTTTTCGGTCATACTACTGCCTCGGGTCAAATGAACCTGTTATTTTAAATCCGTTTCAATAATCCTGTTATGTTGAAATGTGGAAGAGTAAGCAGCGACTCCCTGACGAGATGTATTTCGATCCACAGAACAGCTGTTCACATTATAGGACTTTTGATACTGATTCCGGTTTCAGAATTTTTCTATCACCCATAGTTTTCGAGAAAATAATAATATTTCCATTTACTCAGAGTTTCCCGCATCATTAGTCACTAATGTAATCGAGAGGATAAAAAAATATATCCTAATTATATTTTTAAAAGAGCATTCGGTTTCAACGTTAAACTGTGGGTCTAAGTTACGCGTAAATATAAAATATTTTCATTGTAGAAATAATAATAATAATAATGATAATAAGAATTGATGTGAAAGGTGATTGATTTAAGCAGTTAAGATGTAGTTATAAGAATATGACACCATACAAATTACGCGTAAATATAAAATATTTTCATTGTAGAAATAATAATAATATAATTGATGTGAAAGGTGGTTTTTGTTCAAGTAGACGAAGAAAGGTTGACTCTCGCCCAGAAAATGGTCTCTAGGGGGACGATTCGAAATGACCTAGTTTCTGCCTTTCCTCGTGTGTGTGTGTGTGTGTGTGCACGAGTGGTTTATTCGTTTATTATATATATATATATATATATATATATATATATATATATATATATATATATATATATATATATACGGGTTTGGAGAATAACAAGCGTGTGTTTCATAAATTTCTTTTCATTTGGAGAGAAGGGAGACTTATCAGGGATTGGGGGGAAGGTCTCTCAACCAGCAGGTGTTCTTCGAAACCGACCCCGTTATAGCGGATTGTGTTTTGGCTAATTTCAATTGATTAATTTCTTTAAATTTCGTTTTTTTTTCAATTTCTTCGCAGGGGAATGAGGCTCTGTGTGTTTCATAAATTTTCATTTCGTTTGGAGTGAAGGGAGACTTATCAGGATTGGGGGGAAGGTCTCTCAACCATCAGGTGTTCTTCGAAACCGACCCCGTTATAGCGGATTGTGTTTTGGCTAATTTCAACTTTTAAATGAATTGTTTCGTAAATTTTAATTTCGTTTCGTGACTTAAATTTTTATTATAAAAATGAAGTGTGTAAAAATTATTTATTTAATAAACAAATTTAATTGGTTTCATCTACCGTCATATATTGTGGTACACTATTTAAATGTGACGATTCGATTTGACACAGAGTCTCCTTTTCCTCGTGTGCGTGTGTGTGTGTGTGTGTGTGCACGAGTTGTTTATTCGTTTATTATATATATATATATAATATATAATATATATATAACACACACACATCAAGAGCGGTCTGGAAGGAAGATCTCTCATGTCGTCCGACCCCGTTATAGCGGATTGTTTTTGGCTAATTTCAACTTTTAAATGAATTTTTCGTAAATTTAATTTCTGTGTGTGTGTGTGTGTGTGTGTGCACGAGTTGTTATTCGATTATTTATATATATATATATATATATTATATATATATGTATATTTATATAATTATATATATATATATATATATATATATACACATCAAGAGCGGTCTGGAAGGAAGATCTCTCATGTCGTCCGACCCCGTTATAGCGGATTGTGTTTTGGCTAATTTCAACTTTTAAATGAATTGTTTCGTAAATTTTCATTTCGTTTCGTGACTTAAATTTTTATTATAAAAATTAAGTGTGCAAAAATTATTTATTTAATAAACGGAATTTAATTGGTTTCATCTACCGTCATATATTGTGGTACACTATTTAAATGTGACGATTCGATTTGACACACAGTCTCCTTTCCTCGTGTGCGTGTGTGTGTGTGTGTGTGTGCACGAGTTGTTTATTCGTTTATTATATATATATATATATGATATATATATTATATATATATACACATCAAGAGCGGTCTGGAAGGAAGATCTCTCATGTCGTCCGACCCCGTTATAGCGGAGTGTGTTTTGGCTAATTTCAACTTTTAAATGAATTGTTTCGTAAATTTTAATTTCGTGTGTGTGTGTGTGTGTGTGTGTGTGTGTGTGTGTGTGTGTGTGTGCACGAGTTGTTTATTCGTTTATTATATATATAATATAATGTATATTATAATATATATATATACACACATCAAGAGCGGTCTGGAAGGAAGATCTCTCATGTCGTCCGACCCCGTTATAGCGGATTGTGTTTTGGCTAATTTCAACTTTTAAATGAATTGTTTCGTAAATTTTTCATTTCGTTTCGTGACTTAAATATTTATAATAAAAATTAAGTGTGTAAAAATTATTTATTTAATAAACAGATTTAATTGGATTCATCTACCGTCATATATTGTGGTACACTATTTAAATGGATGATTAATATATGGTTTTTGCTATCTGGAACACATGGCGCTATATCTGGCAACTGAATACATGGCGCTATCTGGCAACTCAGCCAGAATAGAGGTTTATAAAAGACCGAGAGACGACTGAGGAGTCATTCATTGCTCGGCTGGGACCTTCTCTTTCTAGCCCTTTGGGAAAACCCTTAGAGGCCTCTAAGTTAGGTAAACGAAAATAACTTGGGGGAGAACTCCGCCTCCAAGTTGCATGCCTTGCAATCAAAGGCAACTACTCTCTCTCTCTCTCCTTCAGGTGTACCCCTCCCCCCTGGCTCAGCCAACTGGCTGATAGGAGCCTATAAAACAACGCCTACTCGGCTGAAGTCTTAATATGCACTTGGATCCTGCCAGGTGAACACCTCTCTCCTTTCTCTCCTCTTTTCTCTCCTTTCTGGCCCTTTGGGGGAATAGCTTGGGGGAGAACTCCACCTCCAAGTTGCATGCCCCTTGCAACCCCGGTTGGCAACAAAGGGCCCTTGGGGTATTTTTTCTTTTTCTTTTTTTTTTTTTTTTTTTTCTTTTTTTTCTTTTTTTTGCAACACCCCCCCTTTGCAACAACCCCACCCCCTTTGCAACATTACGTAATCACTTGCAACTTTCTGGCACTCTAACCTTTTGCGGCTATAGTACTGACGCTAGGCTGCTGGTAGAGCGTGGTTCGGATTCCACGTTAAACTGTCGGTCTAAGATGGAGTGATAAGCTTGACCTTCGTCAGAATGAACAATTCGGGCGGAAGCAAAACCAAGCTAAGGTTTATATAATAATATATATATATAATATATATATATATATATTATATATATATATTTATAAAGAGAAAAGAATTAAATAATTAATACCAAAAGTAATAATAAAAAACTTAAAACGAAAATAGAACTAAAAAAATAGAGTTAATGAAATACCAAAATCTTGATGCTAAGTGGAGCTATAGAAAAACGTTTCATCTCAAGAAGTCCGTAGTCCAGGAGACAAAAGCCGAACTGATGAAAAAAAAAAAAAAAATATATATATATATATATATAATATCGAGAGAGAGAGAGAGAGAGAGAAGTTCCAGTTAATTAAAAATGATATAAAGAAGCTGAATTTTAGCTCCTTAAAAAAACTAATTATGAAAGAAATGAAATTTAGAATTTAAAAAAACATTTAAAAAGGCTGCAACTGTCACATGATCCTAAATTTAGGTTTCAGAATTGTGGAAAATGTAATTCTACAAACCTTTATTTATGCAAGAAAAATTATATTTATATTTATATATATATATATATGAAAATTATTTCACGAAAGTAACACGTGAAAAATATTTATGATGAATAAAAACCACGAAGGAAAGGAAACACAAAATGGTCCTCAAGCGCTTTCGTCTAATGACATCCTCAGGAACAAGAAGGACATAGGTTACAGCCTATATATAGGTTACAAAAAAAAAAAAAAATATATATATATATATATATATATATACACACACATATAAACATACATACACATACAATAAACGGAGAAATGAAATTAAAAAAAAAAAAAAAAAATTATTAAAAGATTGTGGGATGGGCATACAACTTTGTAAGGAAACACGATCGATTTTTAGCACAAGATCAAACTACGATTTTTTAGCACAAGATTAAATTAATTGTTTCCAACCAATGTTATAAAAAAAAAATAAAATAATTTTTTTTTTTTTAAAAATACAAATTTATACTGGAAATCTGCCCGGGTTTTATCACTCTACCCATCTTGTATATAAAAATAAAATGAAAATTAAAAGTTAATAAAGTAGCATACAAGTTACCAAAGATTTAGCGTTCTACCCTTCTTATCTAAATCTGTTTTGAAGGAATTCAAAACAACAGGATCGAGTTGAAAAAGACCTTTGCTTATGTTGAAGTTATTTGAAAGTTGGATAATGGCAGACTCAAGAATATTTCTATTAACAATGTTGCCAGAGTGAAATAAAACTGAAGCATTATTCCAGTCAATACAGTGGGATAACTCTGACAAATGGACAAAAAGGGCACTGGACAACTGTCCTGTTCTAACGGAATATTGATGCTGTTTTATACGTGTGTGCAAATCCTTTCCGTCTGACCTATGTAAAAGGAAATCACATTGTTTACAAAATTTTATAGATAATGCCTGAATTATTGGTAGGGCTATTTTTTACTATGATATTTTCACAATATTGTTATATGAAAATACTACTTAATATCCAAAAGTTTAAGTACATTAGCAATGCCTAAAAAGCCCGGGAAAAATGGAAGTACTAAATATTTTTTGACAAAGTACGAGTGTTATTATTGACACGATAGAACGTTCGTTTTGCTTTTGAGACAAGAATTCCATAAACGCAGATGGATAACACAGATCACTCCCAATACGTTGATTTTTTCCAATTCGGCATCGATGTATTCCAGACTGGCGATCCTAAGGGCGCGGAGAAACATTGATGAAAAAATGGCCTTCTTAGTGGGGGTGTCATGTCCCGAGTAAAAGTGTACGTAGGACAAATTGTTTGTTGTTTTCCGATAGATACTAAACTTAAAACCTGGGCTTTCCCTATGTACACGCACATCCAAAAATGGGATTGAATTGTCTTGTTCCACTTCTAAAGTAAACTTAATGGAGGGGACTTGATCATTTACCTGAAGGAGGAAGTTATCCAGGTCACGATTCATGGGCCAGATACACAAAATATCGTCGACGTACCGCAACCAAGGTATGCCAACCCCCAGGATTCTCGGAATGTAAGTAATTTCGAAAAACTCAATATAAATATTGGATTCACATGTAAAAAATTCCATGGATCTTACTGAAAAATTGAATAATGCACGTACTGAAACTAACGATAGATTGATCAGTTTTGACGTTTGTTCATTGTTTACAAAAGTGCCGATTGATGATATGCTTGACTTTCTCTCCCAAGAATTACATAAGTATGACCTGTCATTACCTTCACACATTGTTTTGGAACTTATTAAGCTTTGCATCAAAGACTGTAAATTCACTTTCAATAACGAGTATTATCAACAAGTTTTTGGGATGGCCATGGGCAACCCCGTATCGCCCCTCCTCTCCAATATTTATATGGAGTTTTTCGAAATTACTTACATTCCGAGAATCCTGGGGGTTGGCATACCTTGGTTGCGGTACGTCGACGATATTTTGTGTATCTGGCCCATGAATCGTGACCTGGATAACTTCCTCCTTCAGTTAAATGATCAAGTCCCCTCCATTAAGTTTACTTTAGAATTGGAGCAAGACAATTCAATCCCATTTTTGGATGTGCTTGTACATAGGGAAAGCCCAGGTTTTAAGTTTAGTATCTATCGGAAAACAACAAACAATTTGTCCTACGTACACTTTTACTCGGGACATGACACCCCCACTAAGAAGGCCATTTTTTCATCAATGTTTCTCCGCGCCCTTAGGATCGCCAGTCCGGAATACGTCGATGCCGAATTGGAAAAAATCAACGGTATTGGAAGTGATCTGTGTTATCCATCTGCGTTTATGGAATCTTGTCTCAACAAGGCAAAACGAACGTTCTATCGTGTCAATAATGACACTCGTACTTTGTCAAAAAATATTTTAGTACTTCCATTTTTCCGGGCTTTTTAGGCATTGCTAATGTACTTAAACTTTTGGATATTAATGTAGTATTTTCATATAACAATATTGTGAAAAATATCACAGTAAAAAATAGCCCTACCAATAATTCAGGCATTATCTATAAAATTGGTTGTAAACAATGTGATTCCTTTTACATAGGTCAGACGGGAAAGGATTTGCACACACGTATAAAACAGCATCAATATTCCGTTAGAACAGGACAGTTGTCCAGTGCCCTTTTTGTCCATTTGTCAGAGTTATCCCACTGTATTGACTGGAATAATGCTTCAGTTTTATTTCACTCTGGCAACATTGTTAATAGAAATATTCTTGAGTCTGCCATTATCCAACTTTCAAATAACTTCAACATAAGCAAAGGTCTTTTTCAACTCGATCCTGTTGTTTTGAATTCCTTCAAAACAGATTTAGATAAGAAGGGTAGAACGCTAAATCTTTGGTAAACTTGTATGCTACTTTATTAACTTTTAATTTTCATTTTATTTTTATATACAAGATGGGTAGAGTGATAAAACCCGGGCAGATTTCCAGTATAAATTTGTATTTTTTTTTTATTTTTCTTTTTATTTTTATTTTTTATAACATTGGTTGGAAACAATTAATTTAGTCTTGTGCTAAAAATCGGTAGTTTGATCTTGTGCTAAAAATCGATAGTGTTTCCTTACAAAGTTTTATGCCCATCCCACAATCTTTTAATAATTTTTTATTTTTTTTTAATTTCATTTCTCCGTTTATTGTATGTGTATGTATGTTTATATGTGTATATATATATATATTTTTTATTTTTTTAACCTATATATAGGCTGTAACCTTCTATGTACTTCAGTGTTCCTGAGGATGTCATTAGACGAAAGCGCTTCAGCACCATTTTGTGTTTCCTTTCCTTCGTGGTTTTATTCATCATATATATATATATATATATATATATGTACTGTACTGAGGCGTACTGTACAGAGGGTTGACAAACATAAATAGACACCACCACCACTAATGTCCTCATGAACAAATGGGAAAGCTCATGAATGGGATGCTAGAACGTGTTTCCACTTTACGTAATGGAAAGGAAAAAGAAACACAAGTCTAAATATATTTATTCAATAAATCTGCTATTATTTATTGATTTTATTATAAAAAACTATATGAAAAAAGGCTGTCTATTTACTTTTGTCAACCCTTTGTATACCTCTTTTGGAGGCCCTTCGTGAAGAAAATCGAATGTCGACGTTCGATCTTACGCAACTCCGCTTTATTCCAGGTCGACTTTATATACTCGTATAAGTAAGGTGGAAATGAAAAGTTTGTTTAATATTTTAACTGAGAGTGACGAACCCATTCATACATTTCAGATTTTCAATGAAAATGACTAAACTAATCTAACCAGACATAACCTAACCTAGCGTAACCTAATCGGGCATAATGTAACTTAACCTAACCAAACCTAATGTAATGTAATTTAAACTAAATTAACACGGGTTTATATGATATGCATAAGGTCGAGATTTCCGACATTACCCAAGTTAAAAAATTTTGGTTTCGACATTGTGCGTGTCGACATTGTTTTAAGTCTGAGATCAACATTATGCAACTCGACGCTGTTCGGCTACATCGTGAGAATTTTTATATAACCACTTGAAAAGTGGGATTTTGGGGGAATCGAATCGAATGTTCTGAAATCGAAATATGCAATGAAACTTTTTGAATGATCCCTTTTGTTCATTCAAATAAATATAATCCATATATAACTTGATTGAAATACTGTATAGGCTGCGTGTACACACATATATATATATATATTATATATACACAGTGTATCCGTAAAGTCATGGTGGGATTTTAAATAGCTATATTATTGTAACGAAACATGATAATGAGATGAAAAAAGGGCAAATTGAAGAACAACTCTAAAAGAATAACTTTATTTAACGTAGTTCGATATGGGCTCCTCTGGTAGCCCTGCAGACATCTAGGCGGTGATTCAATTCCAGCCACACACGCCCAAGAACATCAGGAGTGACGAATGCGATAGCTTCTGTGATTCGCTCGTGCTAGTGATGAATATCCCTAATGGGTACACCGTACACGCTTTGCTTGACGTAACCCCACAAATAAAAGTCCAAAGGTGTCAGGTCCGGAGAGCGTGGAGGCCATGGCTTCCATCCTCCTCTTCCTATCCATCTCTGTGGAAATTTTCATTAAGGAATTCTCGAACAACGTTGGCATAGTGCGGAGGAGCACCATCTTGCTGAAAGATGACATTATTGTCAATAAATTGGGGTACTGCAAAATGTTCCAACCTAGCGAGGTAGTTGTGTGACGTCACAGTGGGTTCCGCGAAGAAAAATGGGCCAATCACTCGATCTCGTGGTAGAGCACACCACACATTAACTTTCGGGCTATTACGCTCATGTTCAACATAGGCATGTGGACAGCCTAGACTAACTACGAGATAAAGGTTAAGCTTAGCCTAGACTAACTACAAGATACAACTTTGAGAGTTGTTCTTAAATTTGGCATTGTTTCATCTCATTATCATGTTTCGTTGCAATAATATAGCTATTTAAAATCCCACCATGACTTTACGGACACACATCACCGCCTAGATGTCTGCAGGGCTACCAGAGGAGTCCATATCGAACTACGTTAAATAAAGTTATTCTTTTAGAGTTGTTCTTCAATTTGCCTTTTTTTCATCTCATTTTGATGTTTCGTTGCAATAATATAGCTATTTAAATTCCCACCATGACTTTACGGACACACTATATATATATATATAATATTATATATATATATATATATATATATATATATATATATATATATATATAGTGAATGGAGTCTCGTACGATCATGATTGCAAGCTGCAGTATAATGTACACGCAGAACTCAGCCTCCTACGCTGAGTCTCTTATTAAATTACTAACTGCGGTAACAGTTCATCTCGTCTTCGTCTTTGTAGCGACAGGACACTCCTTGATTGTTATGCAATTCTGAGGAAATACTAAGGCGAGCACCACGCCTCGAGCCTCAGACAGACAAGAAATAGCCGGAGCACCGAGAAGTCTCCAGGATTTGGCACATTATGTGAATCCTGTCTGTTAAGTGGAATTCATCCCGGTGTGGCTCTGAATGACTCTTTAGTTTATTTGGACACTGGTATACAACTTTACTTGCGTAATTTAAGGCCAATTAACTTTGTCATAATAACTACCTCATTTTCTAAAACCATTCTTATTAAATAATCTTATAGTCGTGGTGGAATTCGTAAAGACCATAAACAATAATCACTTATTAAATAAACTAATGAAGTATAAAAAACATTTGTACAAATTTCCTTTAAAATATAACGTAGTATAAAGGTGCCAACAAATCGCATTCTGATGAGATTCTTCTTAGCCACTGAAAGCCAACATCCATATATATATATATGGATGGGTGGATGAGAGAGAGAATGAAATAACGAATAACAGCATAATAACGACCAACAATTTAATAACGAATAACAATATAAACAATATAATACCGAAGGAAGACATAGATGAAAGAAAAGAAACGAGTAAAAGTTGCGAAGTAGTCAAACTGTCCAATGAGCGAAATGATAAAAAGATAATAACTAAAAACGTAGAAAATAAACAGCCAAAGAAAAATAATGATAATACCAAAATTAAGAACTTTGAAAATAATAAGAAAACAAGAAGTAGAAGCGTAGAAAATATCGTATGTAAATACTACGCGAAAGGGAACTGCAGATATCGGGATGGGCGATGCATATATGCACACCCCACATTATGCAACACGCATTACACAAATGGATACTGCAAATTTGATAAGAAATGCAAGTTCCACCATCTTACGGTTTGCAAAACTATGCAAGATATGGGAGTTGCAAATACGGAAAAAAATGCCGTTACCACACCCTCAAAGGAACGTAACGAGTGACCAGGAAAAACGAACATCAAAGAGTGCCAATTTTTTAAACGCAGCCACTAAATACTATCAGCTGCTAAATACTATCCAGCAATTACAAAACCAGCTGACAAATATAGGAATCCGACAGCCGGACAGAAGGCATGCACAAAGGCGCTTCATGCGTTATCGGGACAACAGGTACGACAAAGATAAAAAGAGTTCAATTCTCAGAGGACCACGAGGCAACGAAACCGGCACCCCCATTGGAAAACAAATCGGAACCACCTGTATGCGAAAACGAAAGAGAAAAAATAAAAATAATCCTAGCCAACATTCAAGGTTTTAAATCAAACCATTCCCCGAACAAAGTTTTATACCTGAAAGGACTCATGCAAGAAGCCGGAGCAGACTTTGCATGTCTCACGGAAACTCATCTAAAGGACTGCCAGGCGAACTGTGAAAATTGTGAGTCCTGTATTGACAAAAAGAAATACAAATTGACAGCTATAACATCCTCCGAGCCGACTGAACAGGGAGACGTAAAGGAGGATGTGCTATTTACACACGCGAAAGGCACATGGCAGAAATGACTATAAGTACCTCAAATAGCTACGTAGAATGTGTAGCAGCAAATGTTGAAAATTAAATATGGTACTAATTGTAATGTACAGACCCCCAAACACGCCAACCTCAAAATTTTCAGATTCCATTACAGAGGTAAGAAAGTTGTAAAAGATCTGCACTCTCCAACCCCAAATATTTTTCTCTGTGGTGATTTTAATTTCCCATTCATGAAATATAAAAGGATAGGAAAAAATATGTGTATACACCAGGACAAGGGGGGGCACACGAGAAGACCAGGAGCAGGTAAAAATGCTACTAGCTTTAGCTGATGAATTTATGTTAACGCAAGAAATAACAGAAAACACAAGAAAAACAACTGCCTAGATTTGTATTCACAAACAACAGTAATCTAATTGATAATGTAGAAATATCCCCAACTATGATATCGGACCACAACATCAATGAAATAACAACTAATATAAAGACAACAGGAAAGGAAAGAACACGAACAACAGAAAGAAGCAAATTCAAAATTTTTAATTTTCACTCCAAAGCTATAAACTGGGAAGATGTGACATCCAGCATGGAAGTAATAGACTGGAAAACCAGTTTTGAGGCCAAGACAACGGAGGAGATGCTAGTGACGTTAGAGGAGAAGACGTTAGAAATTGTGGAAAAACATGTCCCAAAAATACAACAAAGAGGAAAGAGAAGCAGGTTCGAGAGACAAAAGAGGGCATTGTTTCGAAAGAGAAAAAGAGTGATTGCAAAATTAAGTAACTGTAAAGATAACAACATCAGAAAAATATTAAATGATAAACTGCAAAGTATCGATGTCGTTACACAGGAACTAATCGAGAAGCATACAGAAAAAAAAGACGACGACGCAATAGAAGCGATAAAAGCTAACTCAAAGTACTTCTATAATTTTGCAAAAAGAAAGTCGAAAAACCATGCGACTATCGGACCTTTAAAAAACGAGAACAGTGCTTTATCGGATGAGCTAACAAAGTAGTTGAAATATTAAGAGCTCAATACGAATCATCTTGCAGTATCCCAAAAACTGACAAATTGATTGCGATAGAAACACGTTCTTTGAAGAAGAACTACAAGGGGAAAGTATTACGGATTTCGACTTTACGACGGATATATTACACAAGCCATAGGGAAACTAAAAGCACACTCAGCGGCAGGACCGGATAAATGGAATGCCACACTGATCAAAAACTGCAAGAATGCAATCACTGAGCCCCTATACTGGATATGGAGACGATCACTAGACACGGGAGAAATACCGGGCATCCTGAAGAGCACGAACATAGTCCCAATATATAAAGGAGGAGATCGATCCGAGGCCAAAAACTATAGGCCAGTGTCGCTTACATCTCATCTCACTAAAATATTTGAATGAATAGTTAGACAGAAAATCTATAACTTTTTGGGAACTAAGAATAAATTCAATGATAACCAACAGGGGTTTCGGTCAGGCAGATCATGCCAATCACAACTAATGGAACACTACAACAACATTATTGATGCACTTGAAAGTAATTAAAACTATGATGTACTATACGCAGATTTTGCTAAAGCGTTCGACAAGTGTGACCATGGAATCATAATACATAAACTAAAATATATGGGAATAACAGGAAAAGTAGATAGTCTGGCTTACGAGTAGATGTGGGATAACCCCTTTGGGTTCAGGGTTTGTGTAAGTTTCTATATCGTAGGACACGGTTATACAGGGTTTATTTTTAGGCTTAGCATCTTTCATATAACATACATGCTTCACTCCATCCACCTTATATTTTTCATGACATGTAGAACAGTGAATTTCATCGCATTTATGCTCAAACTTACCCCAATTATCCATCATATGAAACATGCCACATTCACAGATTCTAGTTTTCCTGCAAGTGCCAATTGACTTATGGAGCTCAAAGCATTTATTATTGAAAAATGTGCGTCTACATACATTACATTCCCTTTTCTCGGCTTCAACTACAAGACTTTCACATTAGGGGCTTTTACACTGTTCACATACCATGTGGCATTCCTTACAATGTTTCACTATATCATCAGCAAACTCGAGACATCCATTACACAAATCATGATGCCTTCCATATTTTCGACTTTTATCATAACTAGCGAAGAGAGTCCTTATATTACGGATGGGGAGATACGATGTTCCTGACAATCCTAAAATAAGTAAGGGTCTTGTACGATCTCTCACACAGCCTTTAAAAACATACACAGTCCAACGACGACCATCCATTTCAAATACAGCTATACGAACATTCACTTCCTGCTCGACCCTTCTTAGCTCTTCAGGACCCATATTACACTCAAACTCAAGCTTGCAATCTGAACCGTAGGCAGCCAGATATTATACGCGATTGTATTTAGCATATTGAACATATGAGCTAGGACTATTGCTATACAGCCGCAACCACGATCGACGTTTAAATGCTTTCTGTAAATAACTGGAGAATTGAAATTAAGAGTATAAGGTGTGGCACTATGATCCGCAAACCGGAATACTCTGTCAATATCTACCGTGAAGTTGTCCATATTGAAGGCTGTGCTACTTTGAGAGGCCTGCATTAAACGGCCCAAGATATATTCTATGTCTTCAGGTGCCAAGCGTCTGAACGGTATTACTTCCCAAAAATCATCTACATCCCCGTCATCTGACCCGAACCCGAAGGACAACCTCGTCCGAACTTCACGTTCGTCGCGGTTCTGAAGGGCAAACTCCACAACACGATTAACTGCGCGCCGTAGTCCAACACCGTCGCTATACGGGGTTCCAGGGTCAACCCTGACCACGTACCGATTTCTATTTAGGGCAGGGGTGGGGTTAGCCGTGCGCACCAGTTCGAATGTTATGCCTTCCCTCACAGCACGAGAAGCTGCTGTTGGTGTGGAGGATGTACCCGGAATTGAACAGGAATATGGAGGTATATTTGAGGAGGGAGTAGTGTGGGGGGTTGTGTCGTAAGACGTAAGGGCTGTGTGTCTAGCAACCGGTGCACTCCTGGCACGTTTTATACCTGACATGGAAGGTTCTTCATGATCGTGCCTCCGCTTTGAACTGCGACGTGGTGGTGTCGCTCGTGAGGGTTCGTCATCGGGGTTGGAGTCTGTAGCTACACTTTTATCGGGGTCTTGTGTAATATCGATGATGGAGTGCTGTACATCGTCGTCATTCACGGTTCTGTGGAAGAAGAAAAACAAGAATATAAGGAGCAGCACTTAAATTTTGTTATATTTTGTAAATGACCCACATAGGGGTGTGACGTGTTAGAGATGGAGTCTGTAGAAAAATTCAGGTTCACAAGCCCATCCACATGTATTATATCTGGCCCTACAGGTTGTGGTAAAACTGTGTTTATGCTTAAAATCATTAAAGATAAGGGGGAGATGCTCTCAAAATCTGTGCATAAAGTAATATGGTGCTATTCGACGTACCAATCAGTGTTCAGTGAATACTAAGATAATATTTTGTTCCACAAAGGCGTATGTGACGTTAATTCGTTAAAGAGAAATGAGCGTACAGTCATTGTAATTGACGATCTCGTGGGAAATGGATAAAACGTTTGCCGAGACATTTACAGTGTTCTCCCACCATCTTAACATAAGCGTATTCTTCATCAATCAGAATCTATTTTTCAAAAATAGATGCGTGCGCGATGTGTCGTTAAATAAACAATATCTAGTCTTATTCGCGCAACGTAGAGATGTGTCACAAATTGGGGTATTAGCCAATCAAATGTTCCCGAATCAGCGTAAGGAGTTTTTGGAAGTTTATAAAGAAGCTACAATTCAGCGTTCCTGATATTTGCTTTGTGACTGCGAAAAATGCTCTGTATGAATTGGTCCACAATTAACCCACCCCTTATTTCTCCAGTCTAACTATAGAGTAGATCAAGTCTAGCCTAGAGGGGACAGCCTAGAGATTCCGGAAATGGTCCAGAGCGGGCAGATAAATTGAGGTCCACAGTAGGATTCCTCACAAGATTAGGTTAGGGCAATCTACCTTCACCTTTGTTAAGCTATGAGTTGATGCTGGGTCTTAGGTCACAATGTAGGCCTAACTTGTTTGACCCAGCTTAATTTAATGTTCTTAACTGTTTGGTGTTAAAACTCATATTAGTCACTTACTTTTAGTTATTACAGTCTCTCCCTTCTCCGGTTGTCTCATTCGAGAGCGTACTTTGCTGGTACGTCCTCTCGCCCCGTTCTTCGTTTTCGTTCCTTTTTGTTCTCCTCTTCGCGGGGCTTCTTGTTTGGTGTTGTCTTGGTTTATTCCTCGGTTGGTTTAGCGGTAATGTATCTCCATTACCGAGCACGCTCCTCCCACACAGTATATAAATACTAGTGTGGAGAATAACTCTGGTGAGCAACCAATTGGTTTCATCCACCCAGTTATTGACATAAAAGGAATTTATTAATTGTTAGATTAACTACCTACCTACTCAGTGAACCATTTTCGTTACCTCCCAACAACCCACTCATAAGTTTTCCATATACTGGGGGCCCCGGGAGATAAAAATTTTGGTGTCATTGTCACCAATTTTTGTCTGAGTGTAGACTAGCTAACTATTTAACTGTAAATGCCTGTTAATCTGATTAACAGTGCCTATCCTCACCTTCTCATGGAGAAGGTGTAGCATTTAATTAGAAGAGAATATATACATCCATAGGATGAAACTGTCTATGGTCTTTACCATAAGAAAAGAAAAAATGAAAGTTAGAAGATAAAATTACAATTCCCCAGCATCTATTTTTGTTGTAAAAATAGTCGCGCCTTTAATGCTGTTTGTCGCTGAGGTCTTGTCTCTGTTAATGTTGTAGTAGGATGCGTTACCACTCCTACTGTCAAAGGAATAGTTACTGGAAGTTCAGTGTCTCCAGTTGTTACTGTCAGTGGAGAAGGTTCTCCAAAGTCCATTGTTTTGGGTCCAGACTCTAAAGGGTACAAAAGAGAAATGTCTCTTGTTGTGTCACCCGTTGAAGTCCTTAATTTGACCACTCTTGTTACCCCGTCTGCCCCTGGTCTGAGTTCTGAAACTCTAGCCAGAGGCCAGTATTGTCTTGGAGTACTGTCATGTATGAGAACAAGGTCCCCTACCTTAATTGTGTCAGACCAATCCTTCTTAGTCCTTTGTTTATGTCTCTCCCTTAGACCCATCAAGTACTCAGTTTTCCACTGTTTAATGAAATGAGCTTTAACTCTAGTTAAATGTTGTAACTTCGTCTGGAGCTCATCATGTCGTTGAGTCCAGTTTGGGTCTTCTGAAGAGTCTATATTGTAGTCCGGCAGGAGACTAACTTGTTCTCCCCGAATCAAATGATTTGGAGTTAATGGTTCTGGGTCATTAATGTTGTCACTCACATAAGTGAGTGGTCTATTGTTAATGACGTTCTCAATCTCAGCCAGGAGAGTGAGTAACCCAAATAGTTTTCCCTATGGCCAAGGTAGGCCATAAGACACTTGTAATAGTTTTCCCTATGGCCAAGGTAGGCCATAAGAAAATGTTTAGCCCATGGCCAAGGTAGGCCATAAGACATTTAATGTTTGGCCCATGGCCAAGGTAGGCCAAAAGACCAAGGCTCATTGTTTTGGCCCATGGCTGAGGTAGGCCATAAGAAAATGTTTAGCCCATGGCCAAGGTAGGCCATAAGACATTTAATGTTTGGCCCATGGCCAAGGTAGGCCAAAAGACCAAGGCTCATTGTTTTGGCCCATGGCTGAGGTAGGCCATAAGACCTTTATTGTTTCGCCCATGGCCAAGGTAGGCCATAAGACCCTTATTGTTTGGCCCATGGCCAAGGTAGGCCACAAGACCAAGGCTCAGTTGTTTGGGCTATGGCCAAAGTAGGCCACAAGACCAAGGTTCAGTGTTTGGGCTATGGCCAAAGTAGGCCATAAGACCCTTTTGAGTAACCCATGCAATCATTGCTTATGTTCAGATAGGTTGAGTGTATTTGTGGCACATGTAAAGAGTACAGTGTATATATACATATATATACACAGATTGCAAGGAATGCATGTGCCTGTTGAAAAAATCTGTTGAGTGATTCTTCCTTAAAAGAAGAATTGGATGCTTGGAGTTGTATGCATTTTAAATGCTTGTTCACTAATGTTGTTTAACTGGGGATCGTAATGAAATATTGGGGACAAGAAGAAATTACCAGAGAAGAGAGAGCACAGACAAAACAGTCAAGTTTTAAATTTGGTTTAATCCCCACCAAGTACTTATGTGTCACTCAGGTCTAAGCTTATAAGAGAATGAGACTCCTTAAATGTAAATGTTTCCTAGTTAGGCCCTAGGTTGTAGACCTAATTAGGCTTGCTCAGGTTAGGCTTATAAGAGAATGAGACTCCTTAAATGTAAATGTTTCCTAGTTAGGCCCTAGGTTGTAGACCTAATTAGGCTTGCTCAGGTTAGGCTTAGGCTAGACCATTTAGCCTAATTCTGCAATTTTTGTTAAGTAAGGTTAAGGTTTGTAAATTCCCACACACGGACCACCAATGCGAAAAATGCTCTGTATGAATTGGTCCACAATTAACCCACCCCTTATTTCTCCAGTCTAACTATAGAGTAGATCAAGTCTAGCCTAGAGGGGTCAGCCTAGAGATTCCGGAAATGGTCCAGAGCGGGCAGATAAATTGAGGTCCACAGTAGGATTCCTCACAAGATTAGGTTAGGGCAATCTACCTTCACCTTTGTTAAGCTATGAGTTGATGCTGGGTCTTAGGTCACAATGTAGGCCTAACTTGTTTGACCCAGCTTAATTTAATGTTCTTAACTGTTTGGTGTTAAAACTCATATTAGTCACTTACTTTTAGTTATTACAGTCTCTCCCTTCTCCGGTTGTCTCATTCGAGAGCGTACTTTGCTGGTACGTCCTCTCGCCCCGTTCTTCGTTTTCGTTCCTTTTTGTTCTCCTCTTCGCGGGGCTTCTTGTTTGGTGTTGTCTTGGTTTATTCCTCGGTTGGTTTAGCGGTAATGTATCTCCATTACCGAGCACGCTCCTCCCACACAGTATATAAATACTAGTGTGGAGAATAACTCTGGTGAGCAACCAATTGGTTTCATCCACCCAGTTATTGACATAAAAGGAATTTATTAATTGTTAGATTAACTACCTACCTACTCAGTGAACCATTTTCGTTACCTCCCAACAACCCACTCATAAGTTTTCCATAGTGACCTTCACCCGCGAAACACGTTTAGGGTGCTTCGAAGAACGAATATATTCCAAAACGAGCCTGAAACGGTGTATATTCCAGAATGACAAAGAGGCTAAAGAAATACCCGGGCATTGCAGCAGATGTTTGTTAAAAATATCGACTCAGACTTTTTAAAATGCATCTGTGAAATCTGCCTTAATGTTATAAAATGTAATGAAATGAAACCCCCTCAGAAGGCTCGCCTACGTCGTTACAAGAACCCACTACGTACGCTCGCTCGTAAAAGTCAAACTGTGGAGAAGAAAAAGCGAATTATTGTACAAAGAGGGGGATCATTCCTCCCCATCTTATTTTCAGTTTTGGGACCTTTACTGACTAGAGTTATATAATGAAGAAAGTGGTAGTGATTCCGCACGAGGTGTATGCTTCACTGAAAAGTTTAAAGAGTCCAGACAGGGTTCTAGAACTCCGTAAAAGCAGGCTTAAAAGAATGGAAAGTGAATTGATAGACCTATTAAACAGTGAAAAGTCACCAGATGAGAAAAGGATCTTGTACCAAGAGGCTCTTCAGAAATTTCTTCATGAGTACGAAGCTTATAAGAATCCGTCAGAGCTCCCCGTGGTTATTAGGCACAGCGCGAGCAACGATAAGCATGGCAACATAGGACCTGGGGCCGACGTTAAAGATGACCAACCAAAGAATAACGGGACGCACCACAGCGAGCATGTATCAAAAAGCAGTCTCCCACATACATTGAAGAATAAAAGCTTAAGTCTTTATAATCTATTGAGTGAGGACCCCATCATACAGTGGACCGGTACAGGGATATTCGATACAGGGATCGAATATCATCGACATTGTCCATGATCTGGTGAGAAAGTGGAACAGGCCCTCACCATCAGGATGGAAGCATATTGAAGCAATACTACAACAAATAAATGTCCCCAAAACATTGATAGGAAGTCTGAATAGGTTAAAAGACTTGGAGCAAGTCTCGCATGTTCCACAACTGAGTACGCCATCGCCCCCAGCAGCAGTGTCTCTGAAGAGGAGAAAGAAGAGACCAAACAACAACGCCCAACGTTATCCACGTGTCTCTAAAATACGCAAATGGCTAACATATTAAGAAAAAGCTATTATGACATTTCTAACCCAGCCTCCTATGGCGGTGTTAATAGACTATACAGAGGTGTTTACAATGATGGAGTAGGGAAAAAAGATTTTGAGAGGTTTTTGCGGGAGCAGGACGCTCATACACTTCATTAGCCGGTGAGAAAAAGGTTTTAAAACGGCCAAGACAACAGCGGCCTCGATTGACTCTATTTGTCAAGCGGATTTAACAGACATGCAAAGATATTCAGTGTATAACGACGGATACCGCTACATCCTATTTATAATAGATGTATTCTCTAGATATCTGTGGCTAATTTCTCTGAAAAATAAATTGCCTGGAACAGTTGCCAAAGCTACCAAAACGCTGATGTTAAAAGAAAACAGGGTTCCAGGCTATTTTTGTACGGATATGGGAAAGAATTTATAGGCCGCGATTTTCAAAACATGCTGACAGAGTTTAATATCGGTTACTACACTCGCAGTTCTGTACACAAGGCCTCTTTAGCTGAAAGAGTTCAACGTACCATAAAGGAACGCATGCATCACTACTTTACACATAAAAACACATACAGATATATAAACATTCTGGGGTCATTGGCCTCGTCATACAACCGTTCACACCATCGCGCGATTGGCACAACACCTAACGAAGTTTTAGGAAAAGGTACGCGCCCAGAGCTTGATGTGAGAAGAGATGGAACACCGCCACCACACTCTATACGTTTCAAAATCAATGATTGTGTAAGGCTATCACGTTCGGGAAATAAATTCGCGAAGGGATTTGAGCAAGGATGGACACGTGAGATTTAAAGTTAGTGCTATGAGACCTAAAGGCGAGATAATGATGTATTAAGTTGAAGATTTGAATGGGAAAGAAATCGCAGGAGGCTTTTACCGCGAGGAGTTGCAGAAAGTGACATTTAATTAAGGAAAAATGTGTTTAAAATTGTAAACATTTTAGGCAGCAAAGATTCAGGAAAGAGAAAAATGTACCTGCTGAAATGGCTAGGCTACCCAGAAAGCTTCAACACCTATATAAAAGCTGCTGCAATAATGAAGCTTAAATAGTATGCAACATGGCGCCTAACCATTTCTATGTCACACTCCCATCCTCTTCTTCTCTGTCTGTACATCCTAACAACACCCTGGCCAACTTTGTAACAGAACTCCATGGGCCTATTGAATTGGGTCGTGATTCGTACGAAGTTGGTGTTTGTGAATTCCAGTTAGCCACCAAATTTTTAATGCTTGAAAATGAACGAGACATATTTCTGATTCTTAGAAGATTCGACGAGTGTGAAAAATTAGGCATAACCTTCGATGATACTACGCGATCAGTCTTGTTCGGTGGGGTACAGTACTACAGTACAAAAGTAACACTAGGACTCGGTCATTATGACAGCCTCGGACATCGTGAGGGGCTTAAACAAGAGTCTTGAAAAGTCGCACCTAACCCGCCAATTTACTTTGTGAAGTCGTAAACATAGACACGCCTGCACACACGTTGAAGTTAAAATCAACGATTAATAGAAATATTAAAGACAAAGAACTGTTCACAATTGTGGCCGAGGGTCGATATGGAGCAGCCCTCCAAAGAGACACCTTTCACGAGGCACAACATGACTTGTCCAGCTTAATGTATCAGTTGAAATTGGAGCATCATTTTGTTGGGGATACCCAGGCGCGCCTGCTGCGCATTGCACACATTCCCAACCACAGAGGGAAGAGTTTGAGCATTACATATGACAAGCCCCATTATGTGAATGTTGCGACTAATCTATCAACCAATATCTCAATATATATGAGAACGATTGAGGGGGAAAAATTTTACACTCGGTGATGGGTGCTTATCAGTGAAGCTACACTTTCGTCGCATTCAGTTACAATGACCCGAAGGCCTTTCACAGTCTATCGAGGGGTGAGATATCAGTGTGGGAGTGGGTTTGGATCCATTTTTTCAACCATACTACGCACGGCTGTCCCATTGTTGGAGAGGGGGGCCAGATACCTCGGGAGGAAGGCGTTACAATCAGGTTTTAACGCGGTAGAAGACATAATGGGTAGAGCAAAACCTAAAGAAGCTCTAAAAAAACATTTAAAACGAACACGTGACGAAATTATCAAAGATGTAAAGAGAAAAATGCGTGTTGGCGGAAAGAAGAAGAAGAGGGCTGTCCGGAAGAAGGGGCTACCAACAGGTGGCGCTAAACGTAAAAGGACATAAAAAAAGAAGTGTTCTAAGCGAATGAAACCTGTGGTTGATCATTTTTTTTAACTGATATAAGCTGAAGACATTGTTCTCACGAATCATAGGCTGATTACTACTTGTCGAGAGAGGTGGCACTATTTCTGACTCGTCATGGCACACTTCATCCATCCTTGTAGCTCACAATGTTGTAAATCGGAGCTGTCCCTCTTTCATATGCCCCCAACACAAGTTTCTACTGAGCAAAGTGACTTTATTGCAATTAACCCATTAAACACAATTAGTTCACAGAGTGCCCTTATAGAATTCGTGATACCCAGCCCAGGCCCATACTTTTTTGATCCAAGCTGCATGCACACGTACGCTAAACTGGGTGTAGCCCATTCACATGGAACGGACTGTGATGATAGTTACTCTGCATACCCTGAAACCAACGTTCTACACCCCATATTCAGTCAGTTCGAGGTGTATTTAAACCAGGCCAACATCTCGGCAGGAACGGGTTATTATCACCTACGAGCCTATCTGGAAAATGTCCTCAACTTTTCAAAAGAAGTGAAGGATACCTTTTTAACTGCCGAGGGCTATTATCAGACTAAAGACGAAAGTAGTATAAAGGATAAATTTAAAAATTCTAAAAAGAAGATCTACGAAGATCTACGAGTGTTTTGGACGCCTGCATACAGATTTCACGTTCCAGGAGAAACTGCTTATGAATGGGGTGGATATGAAGTTAAAGCTCACCCGCACGAATCCTGAGTTCTGCATAAATCTTGGGCCTGATCAAGAAGAGGGCGCAAAACCCGTTGTGATTCACATCATGGAAACATATCTGCGCGTACAGCGAGTGAAATTAAGTTCGCTGAAATATGCAGAAATTGAAAAAAAATTAATACACGCAACAGTAAAATACCCAATTAACAGAGTACAGATCAAACTATACACGGTGCCCGCAGGGTTGGCCTCGAAGCAGCTAGAAAATGTGGCCCTGGGAGTTCTACCTGAAAGGTTATTAAGTGAAATGCAGGATCACGTATCGACGAATAGGAAATATAAAAGGAACGCCTTTAAATTCGAGAATTTCGGACGTAAAAATATAACTCTATACGTACTTGGCGTTGCGTCGGATGGGACTATGGATATGGACTACTCATCAGATGAGCTTGGGATTGGCGTAACGCAGAAAGAATTTGTCGATCAATTTAACCTTTACCCGTTTGATATCACCCCCGACTTATCTGCTAGTGTAAATACACATTTAAGTCCACAACAAAGTGGGAACATCTCAGTCTGATCGGAATTCGCCAACCCGATAGACGCGCCTATTAGTGTACTAGTATACCTCGAGTCACAGCCCTAATTGAGATCGACCGCTTCCGGAACGTAGTCACAGATTTTTAAAATGAACGCGAATACACTCCAGAGAGTAATGAAAAGTGACCGAATCACACGCTCCAAATTTATCGAGGTGTTTGGAACGTAGGAAACATTGAAATTGCCAACTACGAGAGACTGCGGTAGTCGTATTGTGAACACAGATGTTATTGGTAGTGAAGAGATTCATTGGTTTGCAATCTATTTTAAAAATAAGGAACGCATGCACTATTTTGATTCACTCGGTACTCAGTCCTGGAGTGACCCTGTTGTAAAATTTCTCGAACAGCTGCATGTCCCTGAAATTGTCTGGAATCCCCACTGATTACAAGGATATTTTAGTAATACTTGTGGGATGTATTGTCTTTCGTTTCTCCTACACATGTCACGTGGGAAGGGATTTATAATTTTTTTTAAATTATTCGATTTGTACGACACTGAGATGAATGATGAATTGGTATGCAGACATAAAAAGCCGTTTTCCGTTTGTACGCACTCGATGTATTGTGTAAAGTTTTACGCGCGTATATATAATTGTAACTATATTGTGTAAAATGTCTCCATTAATGTCAGTCTTATTTAATGGACGTTAGTTCTGTAAGCTGAATTGTACTAAAACATGATTTCTACCATTTAATAAAGTTATGAAAATACAGTGTCTTGTTCTTAACAAAAAAAAACTTACATTAGTTCCTCGATGACCTGGCATTCGTTGGTCCGGATGTGAGCCAATACTTCGACCTCCGTATTCAGGTCACTGGCTTGGCTGTGCGGTAAAACCTCCAAATTGCCGTCGACTATTTGCTTTTCTTCAAAGCTGTCACGAAAAGTAGCTATAACACAATCGAGTTCCGCATCGGGCCTTCAAGGAGAAATTAACTTGATTAGTTGATACTGAATCTATTTTAATTAAAATCCAATTTTTTCATAAATCAAATTGTATTCATAAAGCCAAGCGCAGTACTAATGCAAACTAATCTATAATTGAGGAGGCCTACTATGAAGCATTTACAACAAAATGTGAGGAGTAGAAATGTATTATTACAACCACACCATATATATACCTTACAACCTTACAAATGTTCCGTGCGATGATTTCTCATTTCGCGAAGGTCAAGCTTGTCGCCCCTCCTCTAGAGTTGGCCTGGTGAAGTAGTGAGTTGGATTCTTGCGCTCTCCACCTCACATAGCCAGGTACGCACGGCTCATCGGGGATTGTTCTGAGCCAGGCGTCTAGTCTTCTTTTGAAGATTTCCACTGCAACTCCCTTCGTGTTTCTTAGGTCTTTGGGCAACTGATTAAACAGTTTTGGTCCTCTCACTACAAAATTATTTTCTTTCTGGGTTAAGGATGTTGCCTGTCTCGCCTTCAATTTGGGAATACGACACAGTCTACCGTTTCTACTTTCCACCGTTGTTTGGGGAGTTATGGGATTCAGAGTAAGATTAGGGACTAGTTTCTTCATTATTTTCCAAGTGTAAATAATGGTGTATCTCTCTCTTCTCCTTTTCAGTGAATATAGGTCTAGTTCGTGTAACCTTTCCCAGTAATTTAGTTCTTTGCACCTATTGATCTTGGCTCTGAAGCTTCTTTGGATCTCCTCCAGCTATCTAATGTCTCAATTGGTATATATATATATATATATATATATATATATATACCGAAATAACCACGAAGGAGACAGAATGGACAATAATTAAAAACCTATTTTTTTCATCAAAATGTGCACAGAGGAATATATATATATATATATATATATATATATATATATATATATATATATGGAGAAAGAGAGAGCTGCACGGCGTTATAAGTACAGTAATTTACATCGCCGGAAATACTTTTATCCTAACTGTCATCACAGGGTCTCTAGCCCAGGACCGTTGGAATTCTTTAAAGTTTTAGTAATTCTAAAACCCCACCTGTAGAACTTTCTATAAATTTATTAAACGTAGATATTTGCTAAACAATATTCACTCTCTAAATACTTAATAGAATACATTAATTACAGAAAGCCTAGCACAGTATCCTGTAGTAAACATGCAATTATATGTCAGGACACCGCGATGTATATATGGGAGGGGAGAGTTACAATAAAAGAAAACGTAGGATAGGGTACCCGGATCAAATAATAAACATAAAGCAATTATCCTAACTGGGCTCAAAAGGAAGATCAGCTGGATGTGCTACGCATCATCTGCCAGCAGGGTAACGAACACGGGACCGGGTTGTTAACATATACTTCCATAAACATATTATATATATATATATGTAGATGTTAGGGTGGTCCAAAATTTGGGCTAAAATTTCAAAATAGTTGGAAATGCTCTCCACATGGCTGCTCTTATTCCTTTAGATGTGAAGTGATTTTGTGCAAAATATCTCTCGATTCAGTACATAATAAGAGGTCGCTATGATTTTCATATTTTCAATTTATTAATTAGCTAATCATTTTCTACCCGCTTCATTTTTAGAGGACGCGGCAGTCACGCCACATTGACTGCCCACCTTTCAGAGGATGATGCAATTGTTTAATTTCTTGTACAGGGTGTTCGGAAAGTCACTGTGCACTTATGTAATCGAGATCGTCCACTCACGCTTGATGACCTGAAAACTGCAATAACTGCGTACATAAGGTCCATTTCAAAAGAAGAACTGACAAAGGTGTTTCAAAATTAAATAAGACGGGTCCAGGCCTGTATTGCTGTTAAAGGACATCACTTTCAACACCTTTTATAAGTTCTGATGGTCCCATCCATAACCTCTATCATATATGCAGTTATACTATTGTATGCTATTAAATAAATATAAGTGCACAGTGACTTTCCGAACACCCTGTATAATGCTGTTTGTGAATCAGACAAATCATTTACTCATGCATCATTTCAAGTTTAAACTTGTTGGAGGACGGTTTAAAGTTCGTTCAAACTTCAAGAGCTTAGGAATAGTATCTCGTGTAAGTATTAATTCATATATATTAATTATTTATTAATTCATATATATAATTATTAATTCATATCTATTAATTATTTATTAATTCATATATATAATTATTAATTCATATACATATTAAGTATTAAGTCATATGTATTATATTTATTCAGTATAAATATATAAATATAATTATGTTCTTTATATGCAAATTTATAACCGGTAAGGATGTTGCAATTAAATTAAATTATTAAAATTGTAAGGTATATATCTTATGTCCCTGAAGTTTATTATTTACGTATTCTTAAATATATTTTTAAAAATTTGGCTATCTTCCTACCCATCAACCACTAACCACTGTAACCAATTTTTTTACTTTATTTATTTTGACTTTGCAATTTTTTACTTTAACACTTATACAATTGTGCTTTGGTGCTAAACGGTTAATGCATTATATTCTTTCATTTTTCAGGTTATGGCTAGAAGTACTCGCTCATCTGCAGAAACGTTTGGTTCAGTTTCACCACCATGAACAGTCCAAGACCTTGAAAGAGAGCTTCAACTTGGCCTGCAAAGAGGCCCTGCAAGTATGGCAGAGAGCAAGGATTCCTACACAGCGAGTCCATTCCTGCGTTAGGAAGCTGTCAAAGCTGTACGAAGAGTTCCTTGCGTTGAAGAAAAACCACAAGACGCAGCTACAAAGCTGCAGAGTGAAAGAGAACATGCTCCAAGAGACTCTTTCAGAGCTTTTCTACGTTGCCTCGAAGCACGCCTTGAAGGTGATAGACAATGAAGAAACCGCCAATTCCTGATGATGCCAGAAGGCGTCTTTTCCTGTAGTATGGCAGGCTCTGACAAGATTAATTTTGCCAAGGAATACCGCAAGAAATGTCGACAGGAGAAAGATGCTGACAAAGCTCTACGGTACAAAGAAAGAGAGGCTGCATTCCAGGCTGGAGCTGCTACTCTTCCATCATCCAGCACATCCACTTCATCCGCTGAAGAATTCAACGCTGAAGACGATGATTATCGTCCGTCGACTTCGACCGGAAGAACAGATGTCCACTCTCATCCTCCGAAACGAAACAATATCTTTATATCACCAGATGTGGTTGCTGCTCTTGATCGCGTCAACCTTCCCGACGCTGGATCAGTCGCTCAAGCCCTGGGCTATGATATTTCTACAATGACTCTTTCAGGCAGCTCCATCCGTCGTTCAAGAAGGCAAGCAAGGCAGGCAGCAGCCAAAGAAGATCAAGCTTCGTTTTCTGTCGAAGGACTCCTTCTTCACTGGGATGGGAAACTACTTCTCGACATCGGCGGCACAAAGGAAACAGCCGAACGAACCGCGGTAATCTTACGGGAAATGAGATGGAAAAACTCCTAGCCGTGACAAAAATACAACGAGCTACAGGAGAAGAACAGTCCAAGGCTTGCATTTCGACGATTGATGACTGGAATCTTCGCGGTGAGATCCAAGGTCTCGTATTTGACACAACTGCGTCTAATACTGGCCTTCACAGGGGAGCCTGTACCATGATTAAAAAGCAGTAGGGAGGGAACTTGTCTGGATCGCTTGTCGACATCATATCTTTGAAGTCGGCTTGTCAAACACCTGCAACGCACTTCTTGGACCCACAGGTAGCCCGGAAATGACTCTCTTTAAACGTTTTCAGAAAAAATGGCCATCACTTCAGAAGGATTCCTTCAGGAAGGCTTCAAACAACCTATTCAGAGATCGAAAGATGTTCCAGTTTCGAGAGGAAATGATCGAGTACTTCACAAAGGCACTGGAGTCTAAACAATCGCGTGATGACTACGAGGAATTGCTACGATTCTGCCTTACCTTCCTCGGGTGCCGTGATGAGAAAGAAGTCAAGGTCCGCGCTCCAGGACCAACTCACCATGCACGCTGGATGGTCAAGGCCATCTACGTCCTCAAAATTTATCTGTTCAAGCATCAACTACAACTGACAGCACGCGAGACGGAAAATATCACCGAGCTCTCTCTGTTTATCGCCTTGGTCTACGCACGTTTTTAGAACGAGGTCCCCGTCGGAATCAACGCTCCTTTCAACGATATTCTGCTTCTCAAAATCTTGCAAAAGTACCCAAATCAGACCATTTCCAAAGCAGCATCCAGCCCTTCAACGGCACCTGTGGTATCTTGGAGAGCATCTCATCGGCCTTGCATTCTTCGATCCTAGAGTCGATGCCGAGACCAAACGAAAGGTGATCGTAAACCTCCAACGTAACGAGAATACCACTGTTACACGTCGATTGAAGCTTGAAGGAAACATTGAAGATTTGAATTTGTATGAAATGGTCACCAAAAGGACCCTGGGAATCTTCAATCTGTTAAAGAAACAAGGAAGGAAGGCAGCGGAGGATACCTTCCTGAGGACCGATCCCAATTCCTGGACGGAGGATGATTGCTTTCAAGAGTTTCGACGCGTAGCGATCAACCTAAAAGTTGTCATTGATTCGGCGGAGTGGGGTATCGCCCTTATCAAGGCATATAATACATCTTTGACGAAGGATGAAGAACAAAAACAATTCATCCTCCGATCAGTAGCAAAACATCGCCAAGACTACTCATCGTCTTCGATGTAGTCAGTGATGAAGCGTTAATCTGAGTAATGATGTATATTATAAACGAATGATAAATGTAATTTTCTATCAAACATATCATTTTTGTTGTTTAAAAATTAATGTTTTCTTTAAGAGTTATTCTGTTTTCTAAAAAAAATAAGCGGTTTTCTTTGAGATTTAATCTGTTTTCAAACAAATAAACTAGTATTTGCCCTTGTTTTTTCATTTTTTAACCCAGAAGATCAATCTACTAGAAAATGAGTAGTAAAATGAAATTCATAGCGACCAGTAAATATCATTCAATTAGGCTGAAATTTGGCATGGGGATGTTTGATAGATATAGGAACAGAAGCAGCCATGTGGAGGTAAAAATTACAAAATTTTATTGTTTCGACCACCCTAATATAATATATATATACACTGTATATACACACACACAGGGTGTTTCAGGAGGAAAAGTCAATACTTCGGGAGGTGATAGTATCGGTCATTGTGAGAAAAAAAGTTCATATGAACATGTGTCTAATTCTGAATGGTTACGGAGATAGATCTGTTTGAATCTGATGCGCGCGCAGCTCTTCCTCCCCCTTCCCTCCCCTATAACTTTGAACCATGTTAAGCTGTAATGTAAGCATGTAACATAAGCCAATCGACAGCTGACTGTTGTGAGTGACATTGTTTGGTGTTTGAAGCAGTGTTAAGAATACCACACACCTTCACACATGCCGAATATGCAGATATGGTGTATGTCTACGGTTTTTGCGATGGAAGTGCAACAGCTGCTGTTGCAGAATACCGTCGACGGTTTCCGAACCGCAGAATTCCGGATCGAAGAGTGTTTTCCAGGGTTTTTAACACATTGCGTGAGATTGTTACACTTCCCAGCGCTCATGTTTCATCTGAACGTGAAGGTCAACAAGATGTGGATGAAGTGGAAAACATTCTTTAGTTGGTAGAACGTAGTCCTACTACTAGCTCACGAAGAATTTTTACACGTCTTGATGTACCACACACAAGAGTATGGCCAACATTACGTGAGGAAGGCTTGCATCCATATCATGTACAGCGTGTACAACACCTTCAACCAGGAGACGATGCCATGCGACTGGAATTTTGTCATTGGGTAAATACTAATCGCCGATTGCTTCGATTAATACTGTTCAACGATGAAGCTACTTTCACCCGTGATGGTATCAACAACACTCGTTACTCTCATCGGTGGTCAGACGAAAATCCAAATGCCACTGTGGAAACAAATTTTCAACATCGCTTCTCTGCCAATGTGTGGTGCGGTATCATCAATGATCAGCTGATTGGCCCTGTTACTTTAGAGAATCGTCTTACAGGACAAAGTTACCTAGAATTTCTGCAAAATGAATTTCCAGGACTATTGGAGGATGTTCCTTTGGCTACACGCGCTGGTATGTACTTTCAGCATGACGGAGCTCCTCCACATTCTACCCGTCTGGTGATGCAATACCTAAATCAAACTTTCCCTGGTCGATGGATCGGCCGAGGTGGTCCCATTCAATGGCCACCAAGGTCTCTAGACCTCTCTCCGTTAGATTATTGTTTGTGGGGTGGATGAAAAGTCAAGTTTACAAAAGAAAGGTGGATACACGAGACGAATTGCTCGCGCGCAGTTTGGATGCTGCTGCCCGCATAAAGGAACGTCAAGATCAACTCAGATGAACAACACGCGATCTTCGCACACGAGTTGCAAAGTGTATTGAGGTTGATGGTGGGATTTTCGAAAACATATTGTAAACTGTAATAAATTTGTCATTTCTGTATCTGATACCATTCAAAATGCCAATGTTTAAGCATTAAATGTTAGAAACAGTAATTGGTTTCTCTTACTTGATTACCATTAACAATGCTTTTGTATTTGTAGATTCAAACAGCTCTATCTCCGTAACCATTCAGAATTAGACACATGTTCATATGAACTTTTTTTCTCACAATGACCGATACTATCAACTCCCGAAGTATTGACCTTTCCTCCTGAAACACACTTTGTGTGTATATATATAGGAGTAGATAGATACACTAAGATAAAATGCCGATTAGGGTACCCGGATCAAATAATAAACATAAAGAAGCTATCCTAACTGGGCTCAAAAGGAAGATTAGCTGGGTGTGTTGCGCATCGTCTGCCAGTGTGGAAAGGGATTTATAAATTATTTAACACTTGCCCCGAATGAAACGATGTGTGTGTGTGTGTGTATACATAGACCGTGAATGAATCACAAATTAAATTAATTACTTACATTTCAATGTCCTCTTCATCGGTTAAATCTTTCTCCCCGTCACAAATTTCTGCAATGGTTTGCGTTGAAGGTAGGACGTTCCGGTCAGCCGCTCCGAAAATTACGAGCGCTGCCCCTGCACAGAGGTCTCCGTCTTCAAACAATTACGGGGAGCAGTAAACCTGTTGTGACTGGTTGGAAGTGTCCATGACGAGAGAGTGTGTGGTTACACGTAGTTAAAAACAACTGTTGTGGATTCCGGCTGAAAATGCCTCCTTATATACGTGATCCAAATTGTAACCACCCCCAGTATTCGACTCGCGATTTTTCTATGTGAGAGCGAGGTTTACAACCAACCAAAGGTCCTGGACTCGTTCTCAGGCCCCGCTCATTGGGTTTTGATTGGACGAGCCGCGAATTCTGGGGGGTGTCAAATATAACTTATACACTCCATAGATTTCTTTCAGAAATGAAACAGTTTCGTACAGAGAGAGAGAGAGAGAGAGAGAGAGAGAGAGAGAGAGAGAGAGAGATATAAGTTTTGTTTGGAAAATAAAATTTGTTTTTTTGATGTGTCAAGCAAACTGATGCACATCGAAGTATAATTAAGACAAAAATAACAGATGTCAGGTGTTTTTCGAAATTTACCTGTCATCTCCACACAGGTGGGTTTTTCTTCCAGGCGCCGATCTGCCGCAATCTAAATTCCATCGAACCGATGCGTCCTTCTAGAGCCAAAAAAAATATTATTTATCATTTGTTTTATTATTATTATTATTATTATTATTATTATTATTATTATTAATACATATATATATATATATATATATATATATATATAGCGCCTCGGTGGTGTAGTGGTTAGCGTCGCTGACTACGAATACATCGGCCCCTGGTTCGAGACCCGATGGCAGCCGGCGCGCAGCAAAACCCAGCTGTTCATCCTTCCACACAATAAAGAAAGTGGTTGGTAGATAAATGGGTACCCTAAGTGGCCTAGTGGTTAAGACGCTGGGCTGCTGATGGGGCGTGGTTCGGATTCCACGTTAAACTGTAGGTCTAAGGTGGAGTGAAAAGCTTGACCTTCGTCAAAATTAACAATTCGGGCGGAAGCTAACCAAAGGTTATATATATATATATTTGTGTCTTAAAGAATAAATTTACCTTGAAACAAAATAGTTGGATAAAAGAGGAAAAATTAATAAGTTACCCCGAAATAAAATTTATTTGGGCGAAAGACGAGAAATGAAAGTTATTCCGAAATACAATCTAGTTTTAATATAAAGTTATATTAATATTGTTTGTAATAAGGCTTAAAGATATATTGGTGTCTTAAAGATAAATTTATAGTGAAATATAATAATTGGCCAAAAGAGGAAAATGAATAAGTTACCCCGAAATAGAACTATTTTTATTATAAAGTTATATTAATACTTTTTTAATAAGGTTTAAAGATATATTTGTATCTTAAAGATAAATTTATATTGAAACAATAAATGGATAAAATAAAAAATTAATAAGTTACCTCTAATTTAATTTCTATTTTGTTTTAAAAATCATATTAAGGTAATTATGTTGCTGACCACATGAACTAAACTTTTGGTCAAAAATACATTTTTCAAGTGTATTTTGGTGTGCTCTGTTCAAATATGACCTCCATTTCTTGTGCAAATGAACAGAAATACGTGTTTGGGCCATGCAATGACAACTGTATTTCTGTTCATTTGCACAAGAAATGAAGGTCATATTCGAACAAAGCACACCAAAATACACTTGAAAAATGTATTTTTGACTACATTTTATACAATAAAGCATAACCTAACATAACTTACCTAACCTAACCTAACCTAACCTATTTATTAAATAAAATAAGTGTTTACATACCGATGTTACTGCGGAGGTGGATACAAAAGTGCAGCCTGCTTTAAAAAGGCATAAAGGCGATCTGGAAAGTTATGTTCGCTAATGAATATATATCTGGCAAAATAGTGGGAATAATGATAATTTCTATTTCCGGCCCGAAGCACCCACGCTTTAACGTCTTTCCAGAGCCATTCGATATTTTGAGTGTGAGCCCCAGACTCTGGGTCCACAAAGTGGTTAAATGGGTGTAGCCTAGGTTTGAAAGATTTGAATATGCTGCCCACTTATCACTGTGAATTATCGAACCTGATTTAATGTACCGCTGCATAAGTGGTATAAGCGTGTCCGCCGATCTGTCATCCACTGGAATAATGAATTTCTTTCGGGAAACCCTTTCGATTCCCCCAAACACCCATACACCCTGCACTAAAAGGCCGCGATGATATTTAGTTTTGTCAAATTTACTTTCGTCTATTTCGCAAACAATTCATGGCCCACCGATAGGGGAGGTGTTATCCAGCCACGCATGAGCTACCTCTGAACAAAATGGCTTCCAGTCACCAGCCGCATGAGAGCCTAATTCTAATTGTTTTTCGGCGTACTTTTGTGAAAAATGCTTGGTTAAGTAAACATTTATGAATAAAAGATTCTGTCACGGCTCTATCCTCACTTTTTCCAACCACGTACCGTTATATATACTGGATGTATAATTGCACCGAACCACACGTTTTTTCTTTGGGTTGGTCTTCTGGCGGTTGCAATAAAATGAATGCTGGTCTTCGCGAAAAATACAAGGATTATGGCATTTGGGATAGCACCGTGATCTAGGTAATATACCGTGTTTTTAAAAAAAATCTATAGATGCACTATTATTATGACCAAAACGTTCGATACACTGTAGGTAAGTCAGAGAACAACCTTCACAGTCAGACAATGGAGAAAACTGCCGGTAAGTCTAAAATTCTGCTGAGTGGATGAGAAAATGACTTACTACGCTAGTGTAGCATGATGTCATACCACCCCGACTACAAATACAAATGAATATTGAGAAAGTTACAGCTACTTAAAGTCTACCCGATATTTTCGTTAAAACTAAGGAAAATATCATGACTTAACCTAACCAATCGTCAAGGGCGTACAGGTGACCTAACCTGGCATTCAACTGACCTAACCGGGCATTTATTTGACCTAACCGGTCATATTATTTTCTACAATAGTTTGCACAAA